>CAOLHI010001455.1:600000-837921 GCA_948474755.1 Ctenosaura bakeri
GCTAGCTTGTGCTCTTTGTTAATTTCCCCAACTTGTATAATTTGGAGTGCACTTAGGTGTCCCTCATGGGACCCCCAGAAATCAGGGTAACACTGAGCCTAAACTAGTTGCAAGTTTTTTTAAAGCAGTATCACAAAAATGCTTTCCTCTTAAAATCTAATGCCTTTCTAAAAATATTCACCTATTAATTTGCAACGTCCCTCCCTTCTTCTCTTGCTTTCTCAATATCATCAAGTGAGGTTAGCATTTGATTGGCAATACAGCATTGTGACATAATCTGTTTTGCAGCATGATCCCTGATTAGCTAGGATCATCTAAGTGACAGTCTTGGAAGTAGTAAGAAATAGTGACCAGGATGAAACATTGGGGCCAGGGGAGATAAGGGGACTGAACAGGCTTGCCCAGGGTGTGTGTATGTGGCGTGAAATAGAGTTAAGTTCCACCTCATATTATATTCCATCATTATCTTTGGCACAGACATGTGGTGCAGTTGGTAGCTATGAAGTCCAAATGTATCCAGGCAAAAGCTTTTAATTAACAGTTTCCCTGATGTTCTCTGGCATCCATTCTGCATAATTTAACCGCAGTGACCATGAGAAATATTTCCTTACAACCAGTCAGAATATACACACATGCACGCAGACTGAAGACAAGTCATAAATGCCTAGGAATCAAGAAGACAAAAATGAACCAGTATCATGCTTCCCTTTTCCTGGGTTTATTCTCTCATACAACAAGGACTACTTCATCAGAAGTTCATGCTTGTTCGTCAGTCCCGGGAGTGATTCTGGGGGCAAAACCTTCAGCGATGTAGCTCCATTTCCAGAAAATGTGTATCTACAATTAACTGAAGCTGTATCTCAGCGTACATAGTTAAGGGGACTCTGTGTTATTATGCATCTCAGGTATTTATTGCTTTCTGGTATGTGTTAGCATTGCCCCCACAGGAGTGACAGCTACAGGTAGAGGGAAACCTGGGCCACTTCCACACTACACTTGTTATAGGGCTATTATTCCACTTGCAACATCCTATGGAATCCTGGCATTTGCAGTTTAGGGAGGGGCCTCAAAGGATGTTGAGAATAGAATAATAGCACTATCACAGGTTAGTGTGGAAATGTTCCTGCTGGTGTTTTTTCACAGAGCAATCCTATACATGGCTACTCAGACATAAGCTCCCCTGAATTCAATGAGACTTCCTAGTGAGTTCAGTTTATAGAGGTTTATGGGCTAGATGAGTCCAATGCAACAGATAATGCCCCGGGTCTTTAATCTCAGTCAGTGGCACTGTCGGTTTAAATGGAGGTGGCATACATTCACAGCCATGAAAAGGATGGGAAATAGCCTTCAAGTCCTATGTTAGTATGCATAATTCAAGAAAATTACTTAGTGTGCAGTTGTCACTTACAAAACTTGTCAGGGCAACTCTTACCACATGATCTCTGGTTGTATATATCTGAGCTACATGGAGGTCACACAAGGAGTAAGATCTGGGTGTACTGCCAGTCAAGCCCAGAAAGGTCTGTGCAGCCAGGAATCAAAACTGGTCAGTGGAACTAGACCCAGAGAAGTTGCTGTGGCTCAAGAAGGTATTTGGGGCTAAGATCCTACCTTTACCTGGTGAAGCATAACATTCCACCAGCATATGTTTGCAATATGAACTCTGAGCTAGGAGAATTGTGTCACACAAAGAGTGAAGACAAGAAGGCCAGAACTAAGTGCATACCCTCCAATTATCCTGATTTAACAGAGACAGTCCAGCTTAACCCTTTGTCATTCCATTCTTTCAGCCATTTTTAAGGGTCCCACATTCTCTTTCTGCCCCCCCTTTGTCCTCAGCTTACTTTAATTGCTGTAAACTAAGTTCAAAGTGGAAAAGTAGTTTGCACTCAATCAATTCAACGAGGGCAGGATGTTACCCTTCCCAGTAGACTCAGGCAAAAGCAAACTGCTACAGCCTCTTCTAGCTTGTGTGTTGTTCCTCATGAAAAATTTTTGCCATCTTGACCACACTCTGATGCTGCTTTGTCACATATGTCCTGGTTTTCATCTGTGAAATGTTGAAGGGCAGGAGAGTATGTTATCATACAAGCAGCTGAGTCTGAGGGGGTTGAGAAAAAAAGGAGAAGACCAGCCTAGTACCATCCATCTGCAAAAGGAACAGTAGCAAGAACACATTTCCTGCTTCCTTCCAAGGAGAATCCTCTGTTCCAACCACCAATGTTGCTCTGAGACTGCAGAATGCAAGCTGTTGCCCCACCCCTCAAGTAGAGGACTAAGGGCTGCTGGGTTTCTTGTGTATGTCATACTGCCTTAAGTGGCAGCAGCTGTTCTTTCTGAGCCCCTAGTTTCCCTCTGTTTTTGAGAGCAGTGCTACATGTACTACATAGTCTGCCCTACAACAATGAATCTGATCTTGTGCTTCAGAGGGACAGAGGATCCTTTTCCATGATCAGTTTTGAAGCAAAATTCTCCCACTAACCAATCAGCTTTTGTACATGCAATGGAGGAAGTGCTAGTTTGACTATGACCACAGGCAGCAACATGGTTTGGAATGGCTCTGGTAGGTGCATGTATGAGGTTTTATTCTGTGAGCTGGAAGTGCATTATTACAAGCAAAGAATGTAGCGCGCTCTCTCTCTCTCTCTCTCTCTGTGATGGCATTGCCCCAAATCAGAATTCTGCACCCAAATGAAATTTTCCTTCACTCCTTGTTACCCTGTTTTCTGGGGGTCCCAGGAGGGATGCTCCAAATTACACTAGTTGGGGAAATTAGCAAAGAGCACAAGCTAGCAATGCGAGAGGCAGGGCAACGAAGCAGAATCTTTTACCCAATGTTTACGGGGTCAGGCCAAGTCAAGGAGCAAACAGAATTGAAGTAATAATTGTGGTATTCATTAAAATACAGTCAAACAGTGAATGCAGCACACTCACACAGATACCTATAGAAATAAAGGTTGGAGTGGGATAGAGGTATTTTTAGAGGAGTTGTTGGTTTGGGTAATACTACACCTGTCCTGAAGCCCAGGTAGTCTGCAGCAGAAGTTCAGAGGTATAGAGTCTCAGTACGTAGGACTGAGGGGAAGGCTTGCCAAGCAAAGTGGCAGCAAGGCAGGATGGAAGTTGGAAGCGATCCGAAGAAGCTCTCAAAGTCAGGGCTTTTTATAGGGCAAAATGTGGCTGTAGGCTAGTCTGTACTTGGGGAAAACAATGAGTTTCGGACTGGAGACAAAGCCTCCAAAAGGTCAGAATTTAGCATGATTGAGTTAAGTCCGAATTGACAATAGAGTAGACAGTATGCAAACGCAGAGTGCTTGACAGTTGAGTATTCTTCTAATCAAGCCGCCTGCTCGGGGCAGGGAGTTCTTTGTATGTAGCGTGCATACATAATAGAGTACTTGCCTTCGAGGCCTCCTGAAGTGGCGGGACGGCTATTTCTGGCCTGCCTGTATTGTTTGGAATATTACAGCAATTAGCGGCCGTGCCTGTCTGCGAGCTTGTCCGGGGGCCCGTGCAGCACATGGAGAGGAATGAGTAAAGAAGGCCAAATTATTGATATCAAAGTGATATCTAATATCCCACAAGTCCGGGCTAGAAACTACAGTAACATCCTCACATTTCTAGCAATGCAGAGTGAGACATTGCAAATTCATCACAGCTAGCACTCTTCTATTTGCTGTGTTCACATTCACTGTGTAACTTGTCCTCTCCTTTTCTTTGGGTGCCTAAGCTCTATTCCTAAATGTGTAATGGAAGTTTTAAGTTACAGCAAATCTAGAAATTTGGAAATTGAATGAAAATTTCATTGTGGGGACAGAAGTCTCATTTGGGAGCAACACCTTCATTTGCCTCCCCGCCCCCCCCCCCGCTTATCTATTCTACTGCTGTTTCAAACTTATTGTAACCTAACTTGGGAATAATTTAACTGAAAAGCAGGACATAAATCTTCCGAACAAATATGCAAATAAAGGATACTTCTGTTCCTATATATACACAGCTCTGTTTTTTAAAAAAATCTCATCCACTCCAACTCACTGTTTCCCTTTCTGAATGCTGCCACTCCATGGAAGACCCCTGCCTAACAAAATGCCTGTCTCTGAATGTTAATACTGCACTCCTGGCCTCTGCTAGGAAGTGGGGGGAGAAGGTGCAAGCTCTCCCATGTGATGCCTCAATCTGTCACATGAAGAGAAAGAATATTATGATCGACCAGTTTGCTCTGCCTTCCTGAATCAGTGCAAACTAGATGGAGGCTTGCAACACAGCCATTCTTGACCTTTTACAAAACTGAGTGTGGGAGTTATATAACCTTAGGGGAGGCCAGGATGGGAAATGGCACATGGGAAGCAGGGGAGAACAGGCAGGAATCTGTAACTCTAGAATTAAGAGGGGGGGTGGGGAAGTAAGGAGATCTTGCATTGCAAAAGTTTACAGAAAAGTACATGGCAGAGAGTCAATATCTGCAGAGGAGCCCCTCAGAATTCAGTCCTGCTTATCTGATTTATTTTTTTTTAAAGAAGACAATCCTATAATATGAAACTAGTAACAAGAGCCAGGATTGTAATTAGTGGCAAAGCATGACTGGTGGCTGGCACTTGTACTTAGCAAGAAATTGGAGCTGACAGCTGGGCAGGATTAAGGAGGGGAAACATCAGAACCACTTCCATCTGTTATGATTTCTTGACAAGGCTTCAGAAAGAAGAAAAAGGTGTAGCCCAGACAGAATGAAAACAGTGGGAACGCTCCGAATTGTAAGGGAAGACTTTCTAGGAAAGAGCTCTTTCTGCTGTTCTCCGCAGATTGGTCCATTCCTCATTGATCCCAAAAACACCTGCAGACCTGATCATTTCGTCTTTGTCCAAGTGCTCTTTCTGTTAGGGAGCTGGGATGAGTTAATACACGATTGTAACGTCAAGAAAATTCTCTCCCTCTCTTCCTTTCTCTGTATATGTCCGTGCTTTACTGTAGTGGTGCCAGGATTAGCAAACAAAATAACCTTTTGCTAACTATCTAAAGGAGCTTGCTAGCTTCATGCATATTTATATTAATCTGAGCCAACAGTAATATACACTTACTATTTATTAATTTTTACTTATTACAATGTTTATACCACACTCTATAGCATGGGACCTCAGAGTGATGTACACTTCAAATCAATGTAAGCAGTTTAAAACAATTTAAAATTTAAAAAAATATTAAAGAGACTGAAAGGATATGAAACAATTTAATGGTTGAAAACAGGTTTTTAAAAGGTGAAAACAGTTTGAAATCATGTACATGTATATTTTGTAACAAATTAAATATGGCCCAAAGGTTTTAATAAAAAGCCATGTTTTTACTAGGTGCCAAAATGAGCACCCACTGGTCCTCCAGAGGGAGGGCTTTCCACAACTGGGGTGCCACAACTGAGAAGCCCCTCTCCCATGTCCTTAGTGTACCGCTCCCACTCCTGGCACACAAAGAAAGGCCCTTCCTGCAGGCCTCATTCCTCTGACAGCCATATTTGGAGACATTGTACTAGTTTTCTATGTCAGTCCTCAACCTTGGAAAGTAGCAATAGGGGAAAATAGTTTCTTTGAGCCATGTGCAAGGTACATTTCCTGGATGATCACTGAAAGACATTGCTGGGCAATGGTGGGGAGGTTCCTCCACTCAGACATGAAACTGACACGGGCAAACTAAAATATCTGGGAAGTAAATTCATTTATTCTGAACCCATGTTACACCCTCAGTAATTTCAGCAGGATGACAACAGATCACCTCACCCGTCCATCTACATTTCCCAACATTTCTGGAACCTATACACAAGAGTGGCAGTAAATCAGGTTTTGAAAGATAATGGGAAGGGGTTGGAATCTCTTTTCCTCCACTCTGTCATTGTTTGGCAGTAAGAATAATAAGATGCAAGGAGGAAATGTGGAGGCATGTGCATGAGAGGGAAGGAGCAGGGGAGGACTTCCTCTCTCTGAACTGGAGTAAAATCCAGCCCAGAGAAGAACTTTGTGGGCTTTAATGCTTATTTTGTATTTGTGTCATAAGACATAAAGGAATCTAGTTGTACTTTTAACTGGGAAAAAGAAATTTCCAGCTTAAGCATGCACAGACTACAATTCACTTCAGATGTGATGAAGCGTGAAAGCATTCTGTGCAACTGAAATTCATATTTCCAAGTGTGAAAATGCAAATGTTGATGGTGTTTCTGCTTCTGAGACTGGGATTGAGGCAGAAGTACAATGGAAATGGCAAAAACTGAGGAAGGTGGAAAGGCTGGGTAGGTGCTGTGTGGACTTATATGTTCTGCCACCACTCATTTTATTATTTTTTTAAATGAAAGACTGATTTAACATATCAGCAGACCCTGCTCCTAGTGGGGTATTATATCTTCTCCGGGACAGTATTCAGATAGATAGTTTTCTGTCTTCCCCCTGCCAAAGTAGTGGGGAGTGAGGGGAAAACTGGCTCCCAAAACAGGTTGGACAGTCTGACAGGGTGGAAAATCCTTCCCATTGCCCATTTGCTCTCAAAGGACTCATTCTGACATTCTTCTCATAGCATGGTTGTCAGTGCGATTCTTCTTCTTCACAACAGCCTCAAAAGACCTACATGAGAGAAGTCCATGGCATGGTGCTTTCTCAGGCCAGCACGTCACCAATTTAAGAGGAGCAACACAGATATAGGATGGAGCCTCACTGTGGATTCTTTCCCATGTTGTCTGGAGCTTGTGGCTTATCCAAGAAGTGGAGGAAGGAGTGGAAGGATAAAAGGCAACTGGTCACTTACTTTGTGGTGGTCACTGCATCACACATAAGGGGTCCAGGAAGGTGAACTGGGGATTTGGGCAACTGGGCCCCAGCTCCTGGGTCTTTGTGCTACCAGAACATCAACATTTCTCAGGCTGAAGGAATTATCAACCCAACCCAACCCAACCAGCAGAGCAGCAAACTCTCCCACACAGTAGCCAGAGATGAAGAACTTCTATCTAGCTAGGGCATTAAGGAACCAATCAGGTTCTGGCTGGCTCTAGCCCATTTTTACCATTACCTCAGCTGCAGCAGTTGGTCAAACAAAACAGTCACATCATCTGCCTTGCTCTTCTTCAGCTCGTACCAGAGCTTTTTATTACATCAAAGGCCCCTCCCTAAACTGTAAACCCCAGGATTCCATAGGATGTTGAAAGTGGAATAATAGGGTAGTATAACACCATAACAGGGTAGTGCAGACTCAGACTCTTTTGTTTTTCAGGAGTCCAAACCAACTAGTTTGTCTTCTGACTAGGCATCTTCCTTCAGCTTTTAGTTCTTGGAAGCTTCACATACCTTCCAGTAGTTCTGATTTGGCAGCAACAGTCCTGATGGATCATCTCATTTTTTCAGCTGCTTTAAAAATGCCCATTTCTCCCTCCTCCTCCCACTTCCCCCTTTGTCCTCAGATTACTTTAATTGATGCAAACTGAGTTGAAAATGAAAAAAAAAAAAGTTTGCACTCAGTTAACTCAGCACGAGGAATAGAAGAAGAGGAGGAGGTGGAATTTTGCTCTTCCCAATAGGCTCAAGCAAAAGCAAACTGCTGCAGCCTCTCTTAGCTTGTGTGTTTTTCCTCATTAATAACTCTTACCTTCTCAACAACACTCTGATATTGTGTCACCAGGCGTGTCCTGGTTTTCAGCTGTGAAATTTTAGAAAGTATGGCTTCAGTGCCTAAACTCTAGAACCTCCATGACCAGTCTAGTCTCCAGGTCTCATACACAAGGTGGAACTAACCATGTGGAGACCCAGATAGCTATAGGCCCAGATACGCAATATACAGCTGAATGTTATCAAGCCCCTGGAATAGTACCAAAAACAAAGTCACCTTTGGGCTGCATATTGGGGGCTAACAGGAGTGGTGTTGAAATGAAATAAAGGAACAAACAAAGATTGCAAAGTAGAATAGATAACTACTAAAATCTTCATGTTGTGATCCTCTCTTCTGCCTGCGATTTCTGTGAGACTGAAAATATGATCCCATGGATGTTTTACTCAAGTGACACACAAAATATAGGTAAGAACAAGAGTGTCAGGAGATTCAGGAAACAACCTGGGAAGAAAAGGAAGCAAAGGGCACCTCTTCCCTTTCAGTCTGGCCTCTTAGCCATCACCAACTAAATCATTGATAATCTGACCCTGAATGTCACCACAATTACAGGAAGCCCCTAACTTTTGACACCCTGTTATCTCACAACTCACTCTTCTGACGCTTCCAAATTAAGAACAAGTTCCATTAATTCATTCCTCTCTTTCATCAGTTCTTGCCTACAGAGGTTTGCTTGGAACTGCTCACATGTGCATACTGTTGCAAAGTGAGCTAGTGGGGGGAGTGCTAAGCCTCCTGAGAGACTTCACAAGCAGCACGCCCAGTTGGTTGCAAGTGAGCCCTCTGCAAGTCCTTCATGCTCTCTACAGGACAGTACATGGGTCCCACTTTTCAACCACTTTCTGACTGTGTTCGAGTTCCTAAGCTGTCAAATAATGGGGGAAGCCTGATTCATCATCCAGGTTCTTGTGCAAGCAGAAAGGTGCCAATGAGACCAGTATTAACCATGAAATACCTAATTCAGCAAGTGACTGGAGCTCTCCACACACTTAGCATTGCCAGACGGGAAGGTTTTAAGCATCAGATGACCAACTCTCCACACAGTTAGAGATGCCAGATGGGAAGGTTTTAAGCAACTGTCATATAGTAAATAGACATCTGTTTCTACAGCAAGTTTCCCTAGCAGGGAAAATACATGCTGTTTGAATGTCTTCCCCTGTATCTTGCTTCCTTAGAAAAGGAAAGATCCTGTAGGTAAATGTTAGAGTCTTATTTTCCGGTACTGATGGTCGAGGGTGGCTTCCACATACCATCCTCAGGATGGTTCACTCAACTCATCACTGAGACGATGCTTTCTGGCTAAGTCACAATGCTAAAATTATAAGCAGGCACCATCCCTATCTTTCTACAACAGAGGTTCTCACACTGGCATCATATCAGGGCAGGCTTGTGTCCAGAACCCTTGTTGAGACGTTGTCCTGTGGCCTCTGGCCCATGTTTCTGCAGACACAGGTTGTTAATATTTATCTATTGAGACAGAAGCCTAGGCAGGTGGATCTGATAAAGGAGGAGGGATATGTACTGGAACCAAGCATGTTGACTTCAGAACCACATCTAGACAGTTATTTTCAAAGAATTTGGACTAGTCAGGTATTGAAGAATAAAAACTAGGTGGTGTCAAAGGAACCACAAGGAAGTCGGCATCTTCCACCTCAGAAGCGTGTTGACTGGGAATTGCAAACTATATAACCCACTTGATCTAGCTAGATCTGCAGCTGAAATTTACCCCCCCCCCAAAAAAAAGGTATTTGGATAAAATATTGTACCTACATCTGTTCATCTGTTTTGAAAATTCTATTAGTCTTACATTAAAATGTCAATATATCTACTATTTTTACAATAGATCAGACGGATTTCTTTTTTCTTTTTTTTGTCATGTTTACTTCAGTGAGTGTTATGCTATAAAATAAGACACTATTCAGAGAGGGAATCCAGTAATAAAATGTCAGATAACATCCCTAATCCACATCCCAAAGAAGCACTGCTTGCAAGATGTCACAACAGGTATCTACCACCGAGATTCCAGACCAATATTCCAGTTTATCGTTGTGTGTTTCTTACAGAGCTAAGCACATTGCCACTAGGATTGTTCTCATTTAAAATCAACTTTTAAATAACAAGGCTGATGAAAAACAATTTCAGTCTGTAGGACTTTCAATTGAGTTTGGAAATGTGCTATGCATAGATATACGTTCTTTCTCCCAGGAGTGAAGATATCTCTAACCCATAACCAAGGATGCTCAGAAGGTGCTCTTTTCTAGTAACTGAATTCCTAGTTCTTTGTTTTTAGCCTTTGCTTTGCTTCATGGAGCATTACAATCATCTAAGGCCATTTCTGCAATACACTGTTATAGTGCTATTATCTATTATTCCACTTTTAACATCCTATGGAATCCTGGGGTCTGAAGTTTAGGGAGGGGCATTTAGAATTCTCAGCCAGAAAGCTCTTTGGCCTCAGGAAACTACAAACCCCACAATTCCAGAGCGTGTTGAAAGTGGAATAATAGCACTATAACAGCGTGGTCCTGAAATGACCTTAGTGTCTTCCTTTCTCATGACCAATTTCTGAGCTGCATTGCATGCTACCCAAGACTGCTGTCCCATCCAACTAAGAATTGTGAAATGATTTAGCAGATCACAGGTATATGTGATTCCATAAACTCCCACAGCAAATCACCATCACTCTTGGCACAAAGCATGCCAAGAATTATTTTGAGAGTGCATACTTCTCTGCAAATAGAATGTGCGGAATGTATGTAGGCATGTTGATATGTACAAGTGAGTGAACAATATAGTCAATGCTGCACCAGCGCAACTCCAGGGATTATTTATATATATTTTCCCTGTTTTTGGATGCAATAGTTTCGTGGAATCAGCACAGCAATATGACTCCATCATTTATTTAGCTTCAAACCAATGGGGCTGTGATATGGCGAAACCAGAGCTATAGTTAGGGTGGTTGCTCTGATACCTCTGGCTCACTGTTTGGAGTGGTATTACGGGTCATTTGTCATCACCCCAACTCTGCTAACCAGACAAGAAGAGACACTTGCCACACTGATGTAACAAAGGCAAAGATTCAGTGCATCCAGGAAAATATGATGTAAGAAGGAACAAATTGCTTCTGCTGCCAGCAGTATCTTAGTCCTTGTCTGTCCAAGGTTCCAGTTCATCAATCAACCAGCATGGTATCAAATTACAAAGAAAATAGAAATATATCAGGAAGAAGGTTGTGGGTCCCATAAAGTGTTAAATACACAGCTTCAGCCTAAAAGTACTCTATAGATGGGGAAATTAATTGTTAGTAACCTCACATAAGCTGGAATTCAACTGGGGCACTACCTTATGGATTGTGTTGGTGGTTGTACTTTTTTACACACTTGCATAAGGAAGTATCCAGTGCCCCTTACACAAACCATTTATCTCACAAAGCAGCCAGTGGCTTAAAGGCTAGTGGGGCACACAGGCAAAACTCCACTCCTTCCAGGACCCAGAACAGCAACAGGAATGGCCTTGAATGTCCATCAGTTGTTCAGGCAAATGCACCAGAGAAATTTTATGCTCCCCCAACAACGAATAGGATTTAACCTTTGGTCTCTATCTAGACACCTATCTTCAGCATTCATAATTGGTCCCCATGCTGTGGATATGTAAGGAAAATGGAAACTCTTGTGAGGGCATTCATTTACAGAAAAGAAACAAGAGATGATTCTATCCCCTAGAAGAACTCTGAATTATAAGAAGGAGAGGAAGTCCTTGGTTTGCAAGAAATGATTCTACCCCTTGAAAGAACTCTGAGTTATAAGAAGGAGAGGAACTGCATGGTTCTGGCTAGTGCACAGACATGAAGCAAGAAATAATCCCTCCATGGAACGTAGAAGTCTGAATACACACAATGATGTAGGAGAAGGTAAGGCCAAGCACAGGTCAATGACTCACCCAAGGTCACACAGAGCGTCAGCTCTACAAGCAAAACCCAGCTTTTCTACTTTCCCTTTTCCAGTCAGTGCCCACTGTTGTTTGATATCTGATCAGGAAGTTCTTGAACACTATGCAAATTTATTGAATCTGAAGAAAGATCTTAGCAATATACCCTTATTTATTTCCAGGAAATCATTCTCTTTCATATATGTGCGTGTATGTATCGTTAGGTCACCTGTTGATTTACGGTGACCCCATGAATTTCATAGGATCTTCTTAAGCAAGGAATATTCAGAAGCAGTTTGCTAATACTGTATACGCACACATACACACAACACACACATCCCAACTATTCACCTTTTCTTCAATTTTCAGACAACAAACAGAACTTTTCAGAATAAAGAATAAAATAATTCCAAAAATTCTTCCATTGTTATTATTAATGTTCACTGTTTTTAGCTTGTTTTTTCAATGTTTCCTTCTCTGCTCCTACTTTGGTACCATCTTCCTTTTGTTCCTTCAGCTTCATAGAGAGATCCTAGTCCATCAGAACCCACATAATTGTTTTATAATCTGTGTGATGACATTACAACAAAGACAGTGAAATTTAACTGCATCTGATGTTACTGAAAGCAAATGAAGGTGATCTGAGAGGGAGAAATGCTTCTAGGACTGATCACACAGGCGAGCTTGACCCTAACTTATCAGGAAGAAGATAAAGTCACTGACAGCAAAGAAAACCTGTTCGAAACAATGCTTGCTCAATATTCATTCCCTTTCCTAGCTATCACCAAAATTGTTGAAAGGGAGTACCTTTGTTGGTAACAAACAAACAAAAATGTTTCCAAAAAATCCTAACGTTCCTAAATTATTAAACTAATTGAAAAAGGGGGAGGCGGTGTCCTTCTCAAGGAACACTTCTTATGAAAACCTTAATTCAAAGGGAAATAAATACGTTTTGAGAAAAGTTTAGCAAAAACAGCTGAGTGTAGGAATGTTGCAGCTGGTGGTAGGAATGGCTAGAAAACCTTACAACTTACTGGTCGCATGCCGATCTGTCTCAAGCCCAAAGTGTGGACACATTTCTCAGAGGGAACAGCAAATGGGTTAGGCAACAGGCTTGAGATGAGGTTGAGGTCTGCTCAGCAGCCTGTCCCCACTACATATAGGAGGAGCTTTCTAAAACTTCCTCAGAGCAGAAGGCAAGAGTTGGGCCCAGAGTGCACAGCACGAATCTCAGAGGGAAACACAAAATGTGTTAGGCAGTGGGCTTGAGGAGGAAGGATCCTTCCTTCTAAAGATCTTGAAGCTTCAGTAATGGGAAATAAGAAGGATCCTACTCCCCACTTCTTACTTTGCAAATGGGAAGTAAAAAGGATCCTATTTCTCAGTTCCAAACCTGCAGATGGCAAAATCACAAAAGTAGAGGGCCAACTCTACTTAAATTGTTAAAACTGACTTTATTCAACTCTGTACAGAAACTCTGGAATACAAGTTGAAGTATAAAGTTAGCTTCCAGACTTGAGACCTGACTCAAGACTTGACTTGAAAGTATCTTGCAAGGACTTGAAACTCAGCATGGGTCTTGAAGGTAGAGACTTGAGACTTGGAATAAAAGACTTAAAGACATCACTTCTACCTTACCAAACATCATTGTCTTTTCTAGTGAATCACGTTTTCTCATGGTATGTCCAAAGTACTATAGTCTCATTTAGTTGCCTTGGCTTCTAGAGAGAGTTTAGGGGTGTATACACAGAGAGAGAGAGAGAGAGAGAGAGAGAGAGAGAGAGACTGACATAGCACTAAATTACATTTTTAACATAAAACTAAAATTAAAACACAATACTAAACTAAAAACTCACAGCACTAATTCACTAAAACACTAACTTACTAACTAGACACCAACTTACTAAAATAAAAAAGGCTCCCTCACCAAGCCAAACTGTGTTAGAAAAAAAGAAAAAGAAAAGAAGAACAAAAAAAATATTATTTTATCATTATAGATTCACCCAAGCAAACTTACTAGATAACCATATCCACAAATTATTTCATTATTGTATTGTTTACCGCTCAAGAAGTCTATAAATGGTTTCTAATCTTTCAAAAATTCTTCAGTTGACTAATCCTTTAAGATACACATTAATTTGGCCAGTTGGGATAACTCAGCAACTTTAACAATCCATTCTTCCATCACCAGTGCTTCAATCCATTTCCAAGTTTAAGCAAACAGCATTATTGCAGCTTTTGTAATATAAAGAAGAGGCACTTTGTATTTACTGTCCAACTCTATTTCCATAATGCCCAACAAAAACATTTCTGGTGACATTATAAAATCCATATTTAAAATGTTTTGAATTAACATTTAAATCTTAGACCAATAAATTTTCACCTTCTTACAAGTGCACTGCACACAGAAAAAAAAAGCCTTCCTTATGTTGGCACCCCAATAATGATTTCAAACATTCTTAGATATTTTCAACAACTTATTTGGGGTTAAATATCATATGATGAGTTCAGGTCTGATTTGCTGTATGACCCATTTATTTGTCTTTTTAGCAGTTCACAGTATTTGTAGACCTTTTCTCCAACACCACATTTCCAAGGAATTGACTTTCTTCCTATCAGCTTCCTTCATTCTCCAGTTTTCAAAACCATACATAGAAACTGGAAATACAATGGTATGGACAATCCTAACTTTAGCATTCAATAGCTGCCCTCCCAAGTCCTTTGATTTCTCAGACCTTGTGGAAGAGATCTCTTGTTCTTCTTTTTTTTGTTATCTTCTGTTTCTCTGCGTTGATTATTATTGTAGTTCTCCTCGTCCCTGTGCACAAGTCATTGAACAGTTGCATTCAGGATTCTGACTCTATTTCTGGCTATTTTGACACTATACTCTTATAGCGCAATTATTTCACTTTCAACATCCTATGGAACCCTGGAGTTTGCAGTTTAGGGAGGGGCCTATATAATATGTGTAGTGTGCTAGGAATCCATTGCCTCTGTTCAATTCACTGTTGATGGACTGAAGTTTGTGGATACACACACACATATATATATAGTTCAAAGACTTCTGTTTTGAGTTCCAAAGTGGAAAGACCAAAGTGGAATGAGGACAAGATATGTCACATAGGAGTATGAACAAGTGAAAGTGCTTCTAATATTGTAGGTGATGTATTTAGGTCCTGTGATGACATTTCCTGAGTAGGTGCATGAGCAAAGTTGGCATCGGAGTTTGTGGCAAGGTTTCGTACTCGTCTCCCATCCTTGTTGTGTGTCCTTCAGTAGGTAAGCAACTATTTGATATTGTGAGGCTGTCTGTAAGCAAGTAAAGGAATGCCACCAAGAGCCTTTGGGAGTGCATCATTATTGTCTTCTGCCTCTATAGTTGAAGCATACATTTGGATTATGGTTACATTGATGGGGTTTCCCTGAAGTTTTGTTGATATGATTCAGTCAGACTTTGCATGACATCCTTTGACTGCTTTTGCTATATCTCACCTCACTATTAATGCTACCTCATTTCTTCTGAGATTTTCATTTCCTGAGTAACACTGTGTAATTACCTGACTCAAAAGGTCCCATTCCTGTCCACCTTAGCTCAATTACCCCAAATATTGGAAGGTCTATATGTTCCATTTCTTTCCTTCCCTCTTTTCTTCCTTCTTTTCTTTTTTTTTTTAACTATGTTAGTTCACCCTAACAGCCAGCATGGTGTAGTGGTTTGAGCATTAGACTATGACTCAGGAGACCAGGGTTCAATTCCTAGCTCAGCCATGGAAACCCAGGGGTGACCTGGGGCATGTCACACACTCTTAGCCCCAGCAAACCCTGTGATAGGTTTGCCTTAGGTTTGCCATAAATCAGAAACAGCACAAACTAGCTTTTCCTGATTCATGCTTCTCACATTTCATGTTCCTATAGTATGTGTTGGGCAGATTTTGACTTTCCTTTTACAGCTGAGCATGCCAACAGCTGAATGTCCTTTCAGCTTGAGTCCAGTCATGTCATTAACCACAGCTCTACTCATAGTTGTCCTTTGCTGTACACTCATTTAGTGCCACCCGACCTGGGAGTTTCATCTTCTGGCACTATCGCTTGTTTCACAGGCAATGATGACTAAAATCTCATCACTGGGTTTTTCCCCAGAGCTTCTGCTCAGCATGGGATATGATAAGGCCAAAGCAGCTATCAAACAACGGGTGGTAGATACAGAGCGACAACTGGATCTAGCTAACACCTCAACCTTTATTGCTTCTGACTCCAAGCTTCACCTATGGCGTGCTTAGCAAAATTAGAAGTACCTAAACACCGGAGGGTCTTTACCTTGGCACAATGTCATGCCCTCCCCTCAGCTGTCCTCGAAGGCCAATACAAGAAGATCCCCTTCTCAGACAGACTGTACCCCTGTGGCTCTGGAACAGAATGTCAACAAGAAGGAATCAAACTTTGGTGACAGGAACTAGATCAACGCTCCCAGCCTCAACAGAATGCCCAGTCCTAGTAGAACATGCTCGTCGAGGAATGCAGGACAAGCCTCAGAGGAGGTGAGTTTTGGTTGTTGGGGACTCTTTGCTCAGAGGAACCGAAACAGCAATTTGCAAACCGGACAAGCTCAATCGAGAGGTCTGCTGTCTTCCTGGGGCCAGGATCAACCACATAACGGAGAGGCTAACCAGGCTGGTCAAACCCACTGACCATAAGCCCCTCATTTTGGTTCATGTCGGAACCAATGACACTGCGAGGAGCAGCTTTTACCGCATCGCAAAGGACTACGAGCTTATGAGGACAAAGCTTAAGGACCTTGGTGCACAGGTGGTCATTTCGTCTCTCCTCCCTGTTCAAGGATATGGCGCACGTAGGGAAAGGGCAATAGCAGAGGTCAACAACTGACTCTGCACGCGGTGCCGCCAGCAACGGTTTGGGTTTTGGAGCATGGCCTGAATTTCCATGAACATGGGCTTCTGGCGAGGGATGGGCTGCACCTCACAAAACTTGGCAGGAATGTTTTTGCAAACAGTCTCGCAAGGAGGATTAAGAGGTCTTTAAACTAAGTTCCGCTGGGGAAGGAGACAATATTATTCAGGGCAAGGACTCTGCAAGTGCAGGGGGAAAAGGTCCAAATGATACTGGACAAGTAGTACAAGCGGCCAATGGTGGGAGGAGTAGAAACCATAGTATACGACTTGCAGGAAGGGCCCGGGGACTTAAGTGTCTCTATACTAATGCACAGAGAATGGGAAACAAGCAGGATGAACTTGAACTCCTAGTACGACAAAATAAATATGATTTGATAGGCATCACTGAGACCTGGTGGGATGAGTCTCATGATTGGAGTATAGGAATAGAGGGGTATAGCCTATTTTGTAAAAATAGACCAAACAAGAAAGGAGGAGGAGTAGCCTTGTATGTCAAGGATGTTTTCACCTGTGAAGAGATCCTGGACTTAAACCCAGAAAGCCAGGTTGAGAGCATCTGGGTAAGAATTAAGGCAGCGAGAAACAATAGGGATATTCTGGTGGGGGTTTACTACAGAACTCCAACCCAGGCTGAGGACTTTGATGACACCTTCTTCAACCAAATGACTGCACATTCAAAGAAGAGAGATACAGTAATAATAGGAGATTTCAATTACCCGGATATATGCTGGCAGTCAAACTCTGCCAAGACAGCAAGGTCCAGAAAGTTTCTTGCTTGTCTTGCAGACAATTTCATGGTCCAGAAGGCGGAAGAGGCCACAAGGGG
This sequence comes from Ctenosaura bakeri, assembly GCA_948474755.1. Classification (NCBI taxonomy): domain Eukaryota; kingdom Metazoa; phylum Chordata; class Lepidosauria; order Squamata; family Iguanidae; genus Ctenosaura; species Ctenosaura bakeri. Next base: position 617,296 of record CAOLHI010001455.1, read on the forward strand.
ATCAAATATTCTAGATCTGATCCTGACCAACAGAGATGACCTTGTTAATGAGGTAGAAGTGGTTGAATCTTTAGGGGGGAGTGACCATGCCCTACTGGAATTTGGCATTCAGTGGGAAGGAGAAGATAAGTGTAGCCAGACACTCATCTTAGATTTTAAAAAAGTAGACTTCTATAAACTTAGGGAGCTGGAATTCCATGGTCAAGAATAGTGAAAGGGAAAGGAGTTCAGGAGGCATGGGAGTTCCTTAAAAAGGAGATACTGAAGGCACAGTCTAAAACTGTGCCAATAAGGAGGAAAAATGGAAGGCATCTGAAGAAACCAGAATGGTTGACTAAAGAACTCTCAGCTGAGCTAAGTGTTAAGAGAAACATGTATAGGAAATGGAAGAAGGAGGAAACCACCAAAGAAGAATTTAAGCAAATAGCCAGGAGATGTAGGGAGGAGGTCAGAAAGGCTAAAGCATGGAATGAACTTAGGCTGCCAGAGATATTAAAAACAATAAAAAGGGCTTTTTTAAATATGTCTGCAGCAAAAGGAAAAAGAAGGAGACGATAGGGTCGCTGCGCAGAGAAGATGGTGAATTACTCACAGGGGGAAGAGAAAAGGCAGAACTACTTAACACCTTCTTTGCCTCAGTTTTTTCCCAGAAGGATACAAGCACTCAACCTGGTGGTTGGGGAGCAGGTGAGGAAGCAGGGGAAATGAGGCACATAATAGGTAGAGAGGTGGTACAGGAACACCTGGCCACACTGGATGAATTCAAGTCTCCAGGACCAGATGAATTGCATCCTAGGATATTAAAAGAGCTGGCAGAGGTCATTTCGGAACCACTTGCTATAATCTTTGAGAAATCTTGGAGGACAGGAGAAGTTCCAGCAGACTGGAAGAGAGCAAATGTTGTCCCCATCTTCAAGAAGGGAAAAAAAGAGGACCCAGCCTAACATCAGTACCCGGAAAGATCCTGGAGCAGATCATTAAACAATCAGTTTCCAATCACTTAGAAAGCAACGCGGTATTCACGAGAAGTCAACATGGATTTCTCAAAAATAAGTCATGCCAGACTAATCTTATCTCTTTTTGTGATAGAGTTACTAGCTTGATAGATGAAGGGTACGCTGTGGAGCTAGCATATCTCGATTTCAGTAAGGCCTTTGACTAAGTTCCCCATGACATTCTTGCAATGAAGCTGGTAAAATGTGGGCTGGACAGGGCTACTGTTAGTTGGATTTGTAATTGGTTGACCGACCGAACCCAAAGGGTGATCACCAATGGCTGCTTTTCATCCTGGAGAGAAGTGACTAGCGAGGTGCCACAGGGTTCTGTCCTGGGCCCAGTGCTGTTCAATATCTTTATCAATGACTTGGATGAAGGAATAGAGGGCATGCTCATCAAATTTGCAGATGACACCAAATTGGGAGGGGTTGCTAATATGCCAGAGGACAGGATCAAAATTCAAAATGACCTGGATAGATTGGAGAGCTGGGCCAGGGCGAACAAAATGAAATTCAACAGAGAGAAGTGTAAGGTCCTACGTTTAGGTAGAAAAAATGGAATACAGAAATATAGGATGGGGGACACGTGGCTGGAAAGCAGTACGTGTGAAAGGGATCTAGGAGTCTTCATAGACCACAAGCTGAACATGAGTGAACAGTGTGATGCGGCAGCCAAGAAAGCCAATGCAATTCTCGGCTGCATCAATAGGAGTATGGTGTCTAGATCAAGGGAGGTACTGATACCACTCTACTCTGCTTTGGTTAGACCTCATCTTGAATACTGTGTCCAGTTCTGGGCAACCCAATTCAAGAAGGACATGGTCAGCCTGGAGCAAGTCCAGAGGAGGGCGACCAAAATGGTGAGAGGCCTGGAAGCCATGCCCTATGAGGATAGACTTAGAGAGCTGGGTATGTTTAGTCTGTAGAAGAGAAGGTTAAGAGGGGACATGATAGCCATGTTTATATATTTGAAGGGATGCCATGTGGAGGAGGGAGAGGGCTTGTTTTCTGCTGCTCCAGAGACCAGGACAAGGAGCAATGGATTCAAGCTGCAGGAAAGGAGATTCCACCTGAACCTCAGGAAGAACTTCCTGACAGTCAGGGCTGTCCGGCAGTGGCATAAGCTGCCTTGGAGTGTCGTGGAGTCTCCTTCCTTGGAGGTTTTTAAGCAGAGGCTTGATGGTCATCTGTCGGGAGTGCTTTGAGGGTGTTCCTGCATGGCAGGGGATTGGACTGGATGGCCCCTGTGGTCTCTTCCAACTCTACATTTCTATGATTCTATGATTCTATGAAATTGAAACAACAGAGCATGTGCTTCTCCAGTGCTTGTACTACAGGGACATCTGCTTCAGCCTTATTTCCCCTCTCTTGCTCAAATACCAAGGATGCACTGGAGAATTCTACACTTCTTTGTTACTTTCAGACACCAACCCCCCTATAACATATAATGTTGCCAGATTCTGTGCAGCAGCGGTCAAAATTCGTCAGACACTGACCTCTGCAGTAGACTAGTTCCAAGCTTGTCTTGTTATATGGGAGCTGTGCAACCTGAAGGAGAATTTCAGTGCTGTCTTTAACCTGTTTTTAATCTGTTTTTAACCTGCGTTTTTATCCTTTTATCCTTTTCTGTACCCCTTTTTACCTGTGCTGGTCTATGACCATAATAAAGATTATATTCTATTCTATCTCTTGTTTCATCTTGTCTCATCATAGGATTTTCATAGCAAAGACATTCAAAAGGGGTTTACTGTGCCTCCTTCTGCACAGTACTAACAAGAGTTAACTATGGTGCCACTGCCATTGTCTCTGAGAGATCCTCTACCAGTGTCACCCACCAGTATTGCTGCTGCCCAGTCACTGTTTGGCAAATTTAGGCCATTTCCGCACTAGCCTGTTATAGCGCTATGATTCCACTTTCAACATCTTATGGAATCCTGGTGTTTGCAGTTAGGATTCCATAGGATGTTGAAAGTGGAATCATAGCACTATGCTAGTGCGGAAATGCCCTTAATCTGGCTCCTCAGCAAAAGCCTGTTTGACACAGAACACCCTACCAGTAGTACTGCTACTGTAAGCACTGCTACTCTTGCCTCACAGGAGCATGCAATCCCACCACCATGGAAAGGTAGTGCTACTGGTAAGAATTCTTCCCCCTTCCCTTCCCTTCCCTTCCCTTCCCTTCCCTTTCTAATTTGAATTCAAATAAAATGGATTTTTAAAACTGCTCATGATATATGAGCATTCCTCTCAACGATTCAACTGAAAAAGCTCCAGGTGCTTCCATGATGAGCCAGGGGGGATGATTACATGTCTCTAATTTTTTAGCACTTCTCTTCAGTAACAACAACAATCACTGCTGGGCATAGAATGCATTTCCCATTTGTGTTTTGCTCCCTAGAGTCATAATGAAACTAAGATCATGTTAATAATACATAAAGAAAATGGGCAAAATTCCAACTGTGCTTTCCAAACTTGAGAAATAATTTGTAGCTTGTAAAAGAACTTTTTTCTGAAAATTCTCTGAATCTTTACAGATATCTCTAGGTAGAATACTACATTTTAAATGCGTTTCCTGAATCACTTAGTTGTTTTTCTTACATACTCACCTATTTCAATGCCAGATACAGGGAGTCCCTCTGCCTGTGCATGTGTACACATACACATACACACACAGGGAAAAATTGTTATGTACACAACAAATGGGTTCACAAATGCCAATTTTTAAAAAATTATTTATTTGTTTGTTGTTTATGCATGCATGCGTGCGTGCATGCATGCAAAAAAGCCGTCTTGTTGTTTTCCTCAGTGGGAAGAAAAAAACCTGAGATTTTCCATTCTCATACACAAGGATGAGATAAGTGAAGATTGGTGCACCTATCTGACACAAGACTGGTTCTCCTTTCCTTTCTAAATATTATCCTTGCCTCTATGATTATATATTAATTTTTTATGTGGCACCTTCCATCCTGTATCTCACCCATTTCCCATAATGTGAGCTAGGAGAGAAAATGTCAGCATTGACTCTTTCATCATATTTCACCTTTCACATTAAAACAAGGCTCCTAATGTTCTGTGTGAAGTGTGTGTGCGTATGTTCCTTCAAGTCACCTGTCAATTTGTGGTCATCTCATGAATTTGACAGGGTTTTCTTAGGCAAGGAATACTTGGAGGTGGTTTTGCCAGTTCCTTCCTCTGAAATATAGCCTACAGCACCTGCTATTCATTGGTGCTCACCCATCCATCTATTAACCTGAGCAGACATTGCTTAGCTTCCAAGATCAGATGGGATCTGGTGCCTTTAGGGTGTTTAGGCTCACCAGGTGAAGACCACTTGCCAAAGAAATGCCAGAAAAACACATTCTGGCCAAGGTCTTGCATGGCACAGTGTAGCATAACAGTTCTACAGGTGAAACTGTGCTACATCTCTCCTGTCAAACTCCCCTGGACTCATCATTTAGCTGCAGTCTCTCCCATGGCAATTCCATGGCTAGTGGAGAGCACGAGGTGTTAGAAAGTGTCTGGCTATGTTCCCATAGGATCATGTAGACTAATGACATCATCTTTTGGGATCCACCAAGGTCCTCTGAAGGTCTCAGCAGATGACGTAATCAGTCTGTGTTTGGCTCAGACTCACCTCCAATCCACCATGGTCTCTACCAGCTACTGAGTGGCCATGGGGAGGGGCACTGCAGCTTTGGTCATTTTGGAGATTGGAAAAAAATACCAGCCTCCACAACATGCAAAAAGAGACACACACACTTATGCCTGCAGATGCCTCTAATAGGACAAATCCTCTGTCCGGATTTGGTCTTGCTATGCCAAAGCTCACCTCACTTCCTCAAGCCATTTTAAAACGGTGTAGGTACTATGTCTAGTTGCAAGTGTCACTGGCAGAGAAAATCGTGTTTGTTCTAGTTACTTAAATACAAATAAACACTGTGATGATGGTTTCTAGATGTATTTGAACATACAGAATCCCACCCAGGTACAAAAGCTTTGACTATATGCTCTTCTGCTCCTTTGTGGTTTACAGATTATGATTCTAAAGAGGCTACATTGGATAAGATTATTATACACAGTGAACACAAGAAACAAGAAATAAGTTCCCCTTTTATAAATCTGGTAGTTTCCAGAAAATGATGCAAGATCAGTGACCGAGGAGTGAGCTTGGAACTATCTCTGTAACTAGCCTTTGGACTTCAAAAAGAGATTTGTGACACAGCAAATTATTGTGTCAACAAGACTGGCTAATGCATCATTTACCACAGTAATTTGCTATACAACAACTGTCTTGGTGGGAGGGCAAGTCTTGCTGCAAAATGTCACAAGAGTAGAAGCCTCTTTAATTCATTTGCCCAAGGAATGGATTGCCAAGCAAAGGAGTACTTCACTTCATTTTGAAAAGGAAGGGAGAGCTTAACATTTAGAAAAGCAACTATCCACAGTGCCCTTTCCTTATCAGTGCCCCCTGTCTGGAGTCCCTGCATTCACTCTGGATTCCTGCCAGACCTTGTGAAAGACCCCACATGGGGAGCAGATCAATGGAAATCACCAGAACTCTGACCCTGAACCTCCCCCTTGGAACCAGATGCCAATTGGCTGCCAACCTGGTAATGGGAGATATTGATCTTCCGCTGTCTGTGAAGCTGCTTGTCTTTCTCTGCTATGTACACAGATATTTGAAAGATTCTTCCTCACGTGAAATGGCAAAACAGCTGACACTGGTAACAGAGCTTGGACATGTTGCTTTTGTGGAGCTAAACTGCCAGAACTCCCCTGCAGAAGACAGCATGCTTCACACTGCTAATGCTTAACAGAAAATGGTCCCCTCCATATTTGATCACAATATACGGCAATTTAAATAACCACAGCTCCCCATCCAGCATTCCTGGAAACCAAGGCTTCAAGAAGCTACTGGGAATTAGCACCCCTTTTTCTTCCTTCACAACAGACAGTGTGATGTAGTGGTCTGAGCACTAGACTATGACCCTTGAGACCAGAGTTCAATTCCCCACTTGGCCATGGAAAACACTAGGTGACCTTGAGTGCATCATACACTCTCAGCCCCAGAAAATTCCATGAAAATTTTGTCTCAGGGTCACCGTAAAAAATGACTTGAAGACATACTAGAACAGTTCTTCCTATATCACTCACAATTTTCATATTTTAGGGGACAGTCACCATGGACAAATGAACTATTTTGAGCAGGTAGTATAGATATGTCCTTGATATGTTAAAGCTCAAATTTATGTGGGGAAGGGACCTTGTCTTCTTTAATTTTGACAGTAGCTGTTTTTTGAAGGCTATGGGGTATGGTTTTATTAAAGCAGAAAGAAGTCAAGTGACTGTTGTGCTGTTCTTTTAGTTGTAAAGCACAATGTACAGTGATGGGGCTATACAAATAAATAATAACAATAATGATAATTCAGGGTAGGGCTTGTGAAATTCATAAAGGGCCTCATTTCCTTTTCTTTTTCTCTTAAGTCCTGTCACCTGTGGAAGGAAACTACAACCTTTCCTCTTTCTCAGATATATCATTCTCTAATTCCTTTCACAAATGATAGTCTTTTGTTAATGATTCTGAACACCAGATTTCATCCATGCTGACACCTTTCCCCCAAATAGTTCAAGCGATAGGAGATATTTTCACAGCCACCATAATTTTCCAACCTGCATCTGCAAGCAATCCTTTAACATTCTGAATTATAATTCAGTAGGAGATTGTACATGTAAGATTTAACTAGTGTTCTTTTCCCCAGGTAATCCCCCCTCTTGCACAGTTCATGCTGAGAAAACTACACTTGACTCATTTATGGGAGAAGGTATAGCTCAGTGGTAGAGCACAAACTCTGTGTGCAGAAAGTTCCAGACATTTCCTGATTTCCTGATCTTACCATGGGAAAGACCTCTGATTGTCTGAAAGCTGGGGGAAGCACTGCCCACCAGAACAACAGGCAGTACCAGGCTGGGAGGTTGAATACCAAGACCTGATCTGAGGCCATTTGTGTGTTCTCATTGGACAAAGGAAAATTAAGGTCACTGCTCAATAGGTCCGTAGTTATACAACTGTTAAAATCTTCATTAATTCTGGCTCTAGAACTAACTAACAAGAGCTCTCCAGTGGTAACTTACATGAGATTATACATGGAGTCACAAGTCAAACAATAAATTCTACAGTGGCACCAGAAATTCCAAATATAGACCAGCAGTCTAATGGTGCTGTAAACACCCTCAAATTTTGCAGGCACGTAACTGCAATCTCAACAGTGAAAACAGAGGCTAAGACAACATTTTTGGTGATAGTCTGTAATAAATTACTATCCACAGAAGATCATATTTCTTCACCTCAGCCCTGAAGAAGAGTTGTTAGACATAGGGGCAAATACAGAGGACCGTTCATCAGCTAACAACCACTGTGTACCCATAACCACTTGTTAATCTGCTGGCTGTTTGCCGTAATAAATGAAATGAAATGAAACCACTTGCTAAACTAAATAGGACTAGGACAGGTGGGGGACAAGGGTAGGTCTCAGGGGAAGGCTGCCTGAACTTAAGAAGTGAGGGCGTAAAAAACTAGCATAGGAGGACCCAGCTGTAGGCAGAGGCCAACAGAGGCCAGGATGCAATTGGAGAAGTCCATCTGAAGTAGACTAGAATAGAGATGCAGAGGATGAAAGATGTTCCCACATCTAGGCATCAAAGTTTACTCTAGAAGTAAGCTCTTACATGATCTGGAAGCTAGTGTCCAGGTCAAGTCACAAAGAAACAATGAGTTGCTAGATGGACAGGCCCTGGCAGAATAATATTGACACTTTTTCTTCCATCTCAGTTGTACATGGTTTACCACAAGAGGGAACAGGTGTATCTTTTGAGCCTTTATCCCACTAAAGCCCAGAGGAAGACACAACCAGGAAAAGTTCCCCTCAAAGCATTGCTGCCCCCTATTGCTGAACATCCTAAAGTGGAAGATAATTGCTTTATTGTTACGTCCTTCAAATTGACTCCAGGTTTTGGCAACCCTTTCCTGGGGTTTTCTCAGCAAGATTTCTTCAGAGAAGGTTTGCTTCTTCTTAAGTTGAGACAGTGTGACTGCCCAAGCTTGTGAATGAGTGGGGACTTGAACCCTGGTCTCTCTGAGACCTAGTCCAACAAACTGCTAGACCATGCTTGGTCTCTTAGACTCATGTGTGGTCAGACTTTTCAAACTTTCAAGCTGCTTTTCCAGTGCAGACCCACCTTTTCTCATGCTGTAAGAGCTGGCAGCTGCAAAATCAGGTGCTGGCCATTTAAAGGCACAGACAGCACCTCTGATGGGGCAGGGCCAGCAACAGGATCAGACCAGCAAGTGTTTAGAAGACTTGCTTTTTTGCTGAGCCCTGAATGACAAGCCACAAGACCATTCCAATCAACTGGAATGAGTAACCCAGAGTTACATCCTCAGGGCTACTATGTATTCATGTTCCCTACATAGTGTCTAAATTAGTGGCTACATGGGAAGTGTGAAAGTGCCCCAGTCTGCACTTACCAGGCAGCAGCTGCTGTGATTGGTGAGGGTCTATTCCCCTCTTACTCTGGAAGCAGCTGGCTGGAGTTTGCACTCCCCTTGCTCTCTCTGCCACACCAGAGATCACTCACAGGAGGGAGTGGAAATGTCAGTCAGCCCCCTCCTGAGTGATGAGTGAACAGGTCCCTATTGACTGTAGCAGCTCCTTCCTCGGAAGTGGAGACTGGGAGGTCAGGCTTATGCATATGTAAATCCCATACAGGATTCTGGACTACACATTTAAATGTTGACTTCTGTTTTAAATGTTAAAATATTTACTGTTCTATTAATATTAACATACATTTTAATGCAAAGTAATAATTTTGTGTTGGTTCCATCACCATCACAGGCACATTTGATGAGAACTGAGAAAAGGGCCTTCTCAGTGGCTGCTCCCAGGCTGCAAAACTCCTTCCAACGGGAGATTTGGTTAGCCCCTCTCTGCTCTCATTCTGCCAAGAGACAAAAGACCTATTTATTTAGGCAGGCCTTTGGCTCTTGATTCATGTTGCAGAAGAGACTTTCAATAGACTGTGCTTGTATCTTTTTATTAAATTTAAATATGATTTAAACTGTTTTAACTTTGTGTTTTGATCAGAATTGTTTGTTTACTTTTTTTAAAACTTTTGTATTTATTCTTGAGCTGTGCTGGGGGAAATATGAGGAATACATAAATAAATATTCCTAGATAATTCTCCTCCCCACAATCTACTGTGTCTGACTTTGAAAGGTTTGTTCCACTCACTTTCATCTGTTTGGTGCCTGTGTCTTCATCTGTTCATCAGAGACCTTCATGTATTATAATATATTGCAATTTAGATTAAAAGAGGAAGATGTCCTCTCACCCAACAGGGGAAAATTTTGTTCCTGCTAAACTGGCAAAACTTTGTGTTTTGCCAGGCACTGGACTTCCAGATTTGGGTATGCGTGGGCCAATTCTTGCTGTGGGCCCATGAGAGCTAGCAATCAACTGTAGAAAAGCCTCTGTGACTCAGATACTTGCCAGGGTTTCCCTGGAGAGTGAAAATATGATAGAAAAAGGCCAGACAAGGCCTAGCTCTGTAGACACTCCAAATGGAGAATGATGGATAGAGCATGAGACAAGAGCTTCCAGGTGATAAATAATGTTAAATATGGATCAGATGAGAAGACTGACTTTAAAAAAATATCCCTGGAACGTTGTGACCTTAACTGCTATTTATACACCCATTTGTCATAGAGTCCATGGAAACTTGGTTGGAAGAGGGCTGCAAGTTCAGGAAACAAAAACAGTACAGGAATCCAGTGGAATCACTGGGCTACTGAAGCTCAGGCAGCAAAGCTCAAATTAAGATCATTTGCACAGGTTAATTAGCAGCAGAAAGTAATTGTGATTTGACAGGTGGAAAGCAGGAGGAAAATACCATTGCTGCTGCTGCTGTTTTAAAGACTACCTTTTCCAAACTTTTGCAATCTTCTTGAAGTTTCCCTTTCACAAAAGGGAAAGGGGCATCTCACAAATCACAGGTATAGCTCTATAATTCTGATTTTATTTCCATTGAAACAACCCATGGAATCCTGGGGTTTGTAAGTTGTTTGACACATTACAGCCATCTGGCTAAGACGTCTAAGTTTCCCTCCCTAAACTGCAAATCCCAAGATTCCAAAAGATGGAAGCATGGCAGTTCAAGTGGAATCATAGAGCTGTAACTGGATAGCTTGAAAGGGTGTCAGTTCTGATGCATAAGAACTTCTAGTTTTTGTGATACCCCTCAAATTCTTGGGAGGAAGGGGGTACAGTTCTGTAAGTGACAGCTCTAGCTTCCTATCGCAAAATGACTTTACCACATTATCCTGTTACAGTCCTTCTAGTCACAGTGGTTTGAGGACAAATGAAGAAAGAGCATTATACAATTTTTCAGGCCCCAGAACAAAATAGCCTAAATTCTATCTTTCTGAAATGTTGTAGGGAATTTTTCTACAAGAACAGCAATGCTATGAAGTCATGGAAATTCTCCATATAGCCACAGAGCAGGATGTGTACGGTATATATATGTGTGTGTGTGTGTATTTTAATTATGCTTTCAATGTATCAGATGCCAACTTTTCTACCTCTGTTTCTCTGAAATTTGGAAGGTTCCTTCCCCCCTCCCCAGGGAATGACTATATTTGCAAATTTCACCTAGTAATAGGCCTTTTGTTACTTTCCTCCTTGCAGACTAGGAGAGAGGGATCCATGGCTTTCGCAGAGTTGTTTGTTTTCCTTTATTTATTTATACCCCACCTTTCTCCCAAATGAGACCAAAAGAAGCACCCAGGTGAATTAAAACAGGGTGGATAAAGTAAAAATTAGTAACCAAAGTTAACAAACAATTAAATAAGCTACCATATCAAGACATCAGTACTTTAAAACAATATAAAATTATTAAATATCGTGACAAGAATAATAAAAATGCAGCACATGCACCCCCAAAAGATATTTCCATGTAGCCACTTAGTCGCTAAGTGGTTGTCCAAATAAAAAGGTCTTCACCTGCTGGCTGAAGAGTGGGGTGGGAGTCTGTTCCCCACGATCGAGAATGCCATAGTCTGGAAGCTGCCTGTGTGGGGAAAGAAATGAGAGAAAGCCCTCCCTTGAGGATATTAAAACTCAGGGAAGATATATGGTCTTGTATGGGGAGATATGGTCTTTCAGATATCCTAGATCTAAGTTGTATAAGGCTTTATAGGTCATGAGCAGTTATTCCTGGAAACAAATTGGTAGCCAGTTGCTTGAACATTCCCTGTAATCTTCACCGAGATCAAAGTGAAGTGACTGTAGTTCTGATCCAAGACAAAGCATGAAGTTAGCTTGAAATCTTGACTTGAAGCAACTGGCTTAACTAAGCCATCAAGGTAGGTTCTGAAGCAGACAGTTTTTCTGTCTGTGTCTACCCCTAGCATAACATGGAGAAATCTCTGCAGTAGGTTACAGTCTAAACTGCAACATAGGGGCAGTAACTGAGGAGGAGATAAACTGTAGGAGAACGTGCTTTCAGATCCAGGGAGTGACAAGCGCTTAATCTGCATTACAGCTGTGGGAAGGGAAGGAAGGTATTGATAAAAGAAGCCAATTTTGAGAAGTGATCAGAAGAAAGTGAGAGGTGACCTACAATGTAGTTAAAAGGTGAAAGGTGAAATGATCAGGTCATGATCCACAGTGAATAACTTTCATGGAGCTCCTCACAGGATTGGCCCTGCTACCAGGTAGAGTGGAAACACTGCAACTGTCCTGACTTATCCAGGACAGTCCTGATTAATCCTCTGCCCTCCCACTTTCTCAGCTACTTTTAAAATGTCTCATTTCTCTCTCCTCCTCCAACATTCCCCCTTTGTCCTCAGCTTACTTCAGTTGCTGCAAACCAAACTCAAAGTACAAAAGTAGTTCATACTCCACTAATTCAGTAGGGAGGAGAGGACAGAGATGAAATTTTGTCTTTCCCCACTTACCCAAAAGCAAATTGCTGAAGCCTCTCCTAGCTTGTCTGTCTTTCCTCATTAATAATTTCCGCCATCTTGACCACAGTCTGATATTTCTGGGCCGTGAGTGTCCAAGGTTTCACCTGTGAAATGTTGAAGGGTATAACAGTGAGGCAGTCACTTCAGACAGCTGAGGCAGGATGCTGGAGGATACAGCCCTGTGGCAGCCACCCTGTCCTATAAGTCCTAAGCAATTCTGCTGCCTTCAGATGGGGTGGAGGATCCTGTCCCACTGCCAAGACAGTTGGCTTCTGTGCATGGATGGGGAAATGGAGTTGATATCTTGTGGGTTTTTTCAGGTGGTAAAATGTCTATGCTTGACCCCAGCTACCAATATGCAGCTTGGGATGATAATACAACATCTCGGTGAAAGAAGAAGTATCAGAGTTTGAAATCTGCAAGCACATCTTGGATCTCAGAGGATGATTGGGAAAGTAGGTATTACCATAAAAGCATTTATTCTTACATAAGCAGACAACTGTGTTGTCATTAGAGATCCCTTCTTCCAATGTTTATGTGATTCAGAGACAAGGAAGGGGAATGCTTAATCCCGTATATATAGTTTCTTATCTGAACAGTAGTAAAATGTCAAAGTTTCTCATGTCAGTACAATAACTGCATTACTGTCTCCACGGAAATGTTCCAGGGCAGGAATGTTTTTAGAGAGTGGACACAGAGAAATGTAACACTTACCTTGTCTCTTTGGCCTTTTCCACACGGGGGGATTAATTCGGTTCCCGACGGATTATTTCGTTTCCGCCTCAGAGCGGACAGTTTTTACCTCAATTCACACGCGTGCAGTCTGTCTCGATTCAAAGCACACCGCATAGTACACACGTTACCCTTCCACGTCCCCCCGCTCTCATCGCCCCGCCCTCCCATGGCCGTGAGTGGCGTGTGTTTTTTTTTCAAGTTCGCCAGCGCGCCTGGTCACGTGTGCACGCGTGCCCCGCCCTGCAAGTCCTCTCACGAAGATTCCTTTCTCCCATTGGCCAAAAACAAAGCGCGCCCATTGGTCGAAAACAAATCGCGCCAAATTTGATTTTCGTGTCGTCGCTTGGGGGACTGATAGCGTTTGCGTGGCGGTTCAGGACTTCTGGACCTCGCTGCGAGAGATGGAGTGAGGGTTGGACCTGTTGCTCGCCCAAATTGCGAGCTCCCTTCTCGCCTTGCACTCGATTCTTGGTGTAGTGGTGGCCGAACTGAGACGCCAATGGGCAGCAGAGTGCTCGAGGAGGCGCAGACGGTTGGCCTCCATGCGCAACACGGTCGTGGTTTTTGGCTTCTACGCGACGATTCTTGGGCGGGCGCGGAGGCACGTTCCACGCGTTCCACGCCAGAGAAGATGGTGGGTACAGCAGCGGATGTGAAGAACCTGGTGGGCGGAGGAGGTAATGGGGAAATGGGATGAGGATCAGTGGCTCTATCATTTCCGCATGTCCAAGGAGACGCTGCTGGAGTTTGCCAACCACCTCCACCCCCATCTAGAGAGAAGGGATACGGAGATGCGGACTGCCATATCGGTGGAGGAAAGAGTCACCGTCACAATTTGGTGGCTGACAACCCCCTTGATTTATCGGAAGGTGGCGAACACCTTCGGCTTGGGTATCTCAACTGTGGCCACCATAGTGATAGAGGTCTGCCTGGCCATCGAACATGTTCTGCTGAGACCCACGGTTTGCCCTGGCGACTATCACAGGGTAGGTACTACTGGGGCGGTGGGTTAACCATTCCCCCACTGGTAGCCTGGAGCTGTACCCCCTCTCTCTCTTGCGGTGTCCCCCCTTCCAATAGCCTGCAGTTGCAGATGCAGATAAAGCTGCAGTGAGATGTCAGGGAAAAAAGGTGTGTGGATGCATATCCCATCTAGCTCCTCTGATTGCAACTCCTGGGATGTAACAGGGGAAGTTTTTCCCATCAGCAGCACTGAGGGAAGAGTCAAGAGCCACTGTTTCCTTCCAGATGTGGCCGGACCACAACTCACAGCAGCAACCACCATGGCTGGGGGTTTTTGCATTATGACAGCAGTGCGAGGGCTGGAACCCACATGTCCTGGTGTATCCCCCATAATATTTGATAATTACATGAAACCGCATTGGCATACGGTAGATACTTCCCTTGCAGTGCAATCAATTTGCTGATTGCGCACACAGCTTTTATTAGCATCTAGTTGAAGCGCTGAGATTGATTGCTTGGAGCATGGTATGGCACGCAGGAGGGTCAATGCCTTTTAGACAGAGGTGGATTCATAGGGTTGTATGCCTGGGTGGGAGGGGCCCAACTGATGCTTGAAAAGCACCCCTTTAATGACCACCCTAGCGCTTTGGATGTGCATGCATATCTGTGTTTGTCGCGGGAGGCATGCTGGCCCTCATGACATGGAGGATCATTTTCCAGCTTTGCCTCTTGCGCATTTTTCTTCTGCATTTGTATCTTACTGAAAGTGATCCCTATTTAGCATTCCATAAAATGGCAGTGGAAATGAATGAAGTGAACAATAGCACTTAAAAGTCCTTGGAATCCCTTGGAATCCCATGGACACCTATTCAATTGCCCTGTATTTATATATTGGCATATATATGAGAATCTGGAATTTTACCAGGGTTACTTTTTATGGCCCCTACTCTCCTGCCTCGGGACACTTGCCAACAACCCCTCTGAGGGTTATCTCTGGCTGAATTGTTTCTGGCAATTGTATCAAATGCATGTGGAGATGTGGTCCATGGGCCCTCAGGTTTTCCTGCTCCTCATTTCATTTGCTACAGGCTTTGCAGCATCAGCACTGCATATAACATTCCCAAGTTTCCCAGGCCTCTTCGAACATCACAAGTCTAAACATGGACTCGTGAGAAATCCCTTTGCTATTTCCCTGGAGAAAAAAAATTTAACTTCAAAAAATCAGATTTTGACCTCGTCACTGAAATCATATCAGGTTTGGAAGTTTCCTGGAGAGTTATAGCTGATTTCCACCTTTCTGCCTATTGGGTCATTCCCATCCATTTTGAGTTTTGTGGCTGCAACTGGAAACTTGTGCTGTCACCCAAGTGACAACCGGTCCACTATTAAGCAGTGAGGCGTATTTCTACTTGGGGAACAGAAGATGCAAGTTTGGCATTGATGTGTTCTCAGACCTGTTTTCCCTCTGTTCTAAAATATTCCAGGTTATGCATGGGTTTCGCCAGATGGGCTTCCCGCAATGCATTGGCGCTGTGGATGGGACTCATACTCCGGTGAGTGCACCCAAGGGACGAGGGGAAGAATTCATCAATAGGAAGAGCTCGTTCTCCATTCTTCTACAGTGCATGGTGGATCACGAGGGGAGGTTCCAGGACATCGTGCTCGGCTACACGGGGACGACACATGATGCGTTCGTTTTCAGGCACTCAGCCTTGTACCAGGCCATGGATGCAGGGAGGCTTGTGCCCGGCAATCCTACTGTGACCATAGGGGATGTCCCCGTTGGGCCTTTGATACTGGGGGATGCCGTCTACCCACTATGCAGGTGGCTTATGAAGCCCTACGAGGAGGATTGGACCCTAGGAAGATGGTCTTCAATCGCTGCCGCAATGTTGTGGAGCGTGCCTTCGGGAGGCTCAAGGCGCTTTGGGGCTGCCTGTCTGCCCCGCTAACTGTGTCCGAGGAAAACTTTGTTCCTGTGGTTAGTGCCTGTGTCGTGCTGCACAACATCTGCGAATCAAAGGGACACATCCTCCACCCTGGCCTGCCCCCCCCACTCGCACTACAGGCCGCAGCCCAAGACCTCCGCGGCCGTGGCTCTGGACCTAGGATCAGGGAAGGGGAACTTGTAAGGGATGCAATCGCTACCCTGATAACTAGTGAAAGCGAGTAGGGGTGGAGGTTTTTTCCCTAGCATTGCCCGGTGGGGCCTGTTTGACGTGGCTGCTTTTGGCCTTGTTCTGGCCCGCCACCAAATCTTTGCACGGGCACTGCTTGCCCTACAGTTCTTCCCCTGACAACACAGTACGGCTGCCCAGTACAATGTTGAATGTTTTTAGGGTGTTTGACTATTTTTTATATCTCTCTAATAAAGGTTTGCATAATTATTCATGTGTGAGAACTTTGCTTGTCTGGTTAACCTTGGGGAATACACAGAGAATGTGTGAGTTCTTACTAAATACTAGGTATAGACACTAGATACACATCCCAGATCACAGGGCTACAGGATCGAGAGGTGGGAACAAATCCTGTGTGTGTGAATCAATGGACAATTTTGGGTTTTCCCTTCCACCAGATCACCATGAGAAGCAACCCGCAACATTGGGCAGGTAGAAATTGTTGGCCTTCACTGTGTTTTCCCCCCTGAGGAGATTGAGATTACAGAGGGTCAGCAACGAATCTTGTGGTTGGTGTTAACCACAATGCCAATATTTAGATTGCGTCTTGAGAGTGTGAGCAATCTTCCAGGCTTTCCTTATTTTTGGACTGAATGGAACTTGCTGCAGTGTAAACCGCAGTTCTGCATACACCTGGGATGCAGTCTCAAAAAACTTGATTAAACTTCTGTAGAGATGTGTGGAACTGCAGTGTGAGAGGGCAAGAGGACTAGTATTTGCCAAGGAGCTAGATAGGCTTTATCTGTAAAAAGTACGTTTTAAAAAGGGGAGCCTTATCAGACCCCTCGCGTTTGAAAGGAAGTTTGAAAGGACAGGAGGCTTGACAATTAACTGGACCTGATGAGGCCCAGACAAACAGAAGTGAGTGCAGGCCAGATAGGGTTCATTGGTATTTATTGGTTTGGAGTATTATTTTTTCCCCCCTGCTCTGGGCATCTCGTGGACTGTTGACAGATCCCCATCCCCGGGTTCTACTGGAAGAATCTACAGAGGGACAAATCTCTGGCTCAGTGCATTGGATGCTCTGAGAGATTCTGTGACCTTAACATGTGACTTTAGTCTTGTCCGTATAGAGGAAGCAAGCAGCTAGGTTAGATGGCAATCTTGTAAGACTGAATTGAAACTCACGAGGTTAGAAGCAAACAGCCACAAGAAAAACATGGGGAACAGTCAAGAGTGTTAATTTGTTTTTGTTTTTTTTAAATTTCAGATGTACTGAAACCTTTGTTAATTCGTGACTTGAATTGAGGTTTGTGAAGCCCTTAATCATCACCCACAACTGAAATGTCCGTTCAGTGACACAATTTTGACTTTCATCCCTTCCTAACACCTCCATTCTCTTTCTCCTGTTCCATGTTATTTTCCCCATGGTCCAAACTCAGTCTTTGAGACAGGGACTAATCTACTTAGGTTGTGGCAGTGGCAGCTGCAGACTTCCATGTTAGTAGTGTGGTGAATCCCGTCCGGGTTACAGTTTGAACTTTGAAGGACATATCCAAGATGCTGGATCTATTTAGGAGATAAAGATGAGCACCTTGGATAGCTCCGCTAAAGTTCAGATTAAAACCTGGGATGGATTTGTAGCCTAACTGTCATAGAAGCTACCAGCAATTATAACCAGTCTAGTTTTGTTGTTCTTCTTCTATGCCTTCAAGTCGTTTCTGACTTATGAAGCCCCTAAGGCAAACCTGTCATGGGGTTTTCTTGGCAAGACTTGTTCGAAGGGGGTTTGTCTTCACCTTCCTCTGCGGCTGAGAGTGTGTGGCTTGCTTGAGGTCACCCAGTGGGTTTTATGGCCAGGCGGGGATTCAAAGCCTGGTCTCCAGAGTCATAGTCCAATGCCCAGACCACTACACCACCCTGGCTCTCAGTCTAGCTTTACCAGTAATAAGTTTCACATTTTCAAACATTTTAAAAAAAATTGTTTTCTTACCCTAAATATATTTTTCTTAACAACAGATCAAGGCTACCATTGATGCACGGGACTTTTAGGCATACTTTTTTTAAAAAAAATCAGAAGAACATTTAGTATAAGAACTATTGTGCATGTAGATTTGTTTGAATGAGATAGTTCAGTCAGCCCCCCACTCTTGCAGGTTTGTGGATTTGATTATTTGTGGGTTATTTTATTTAGAAGCAGACCATAGGGTCATGCTGGAGGATCCAGAGATTCCTAAATAGCTAACTATTTTCAAGGGGTTTTTTAAAGGGTTCATAATTTTTATTTTTATTCATTTTTCCCCTTTTGGGGGAGTGTTGTGCCCCCCAACTCCCACGAAAGTGGAGGGCTAATTGTAATTATGTAATCCACTGTTAATGTTAACTCTAACTTTTGATATAAGCAGAGACTTTTTTCCCAAGATAATACTAGCCACCACACCTCAGGAAGCCTTTCTTGGAAAAAATTGGGTTAAAAGTCAGAGACTAATGTTTTATGATGACAGAAGTAAGTGCAGGCCAGATAGGGTTCATTGGTATTTATTATTTGGGGGTATTATTTCCCCACTGTTCTGGGCATCTCGTGGATTGTTGGGCAGATCCCCATCCCCGGGTTCTACTGGAAGAATCTACAGAGGGACAAACCAATGGATGCTTTGTGCAAAAAAAATTTACTATGGCACAACAAGAACAAATTCCGATAAAACGGAATGAAGGCAAAAAACCGGGAACTAGACTGTCAGTCCCAGGAAGCCAGTTCTGTGTCTAGGCGGGCAGGGAACACACTACGGGCTGTAGCGGTGCGTTGGTTTTTTAGTTCGAGGTCTCCTGCCGGGAGCAGCCTGTGAGTCCTCAGAGTTCCCTTGCGATGCACTGCCACTGCCGCCACCTGGCACCTGTTGGCAAGCGTCTGCATCCACAGTGTTTCCCCTGGAGATGAATGACACCTATCTCTGTCAGTGATGTCGATATCGACGCCATCAAGGTGTTGCACCCCCCCTAGCAGTGTGATCATCTTCCATCTGTCCTCTGATGCCTTGGACCTTTCCTCTCGGAAATGTCGCTCGTTCTGCCCCAGGAACAAGGAACGTTGGTCCCTGAAGCAGTCCATGGCCGCAGCGGAATTGTCCCAGTCGTGTTCCGCGCTGCCTGCCGGGTCCTTTGCCTCAACAATCGCATTCTGCTTCTTGGTGACAAACCCGCCCTGCTGTTCCCTGCCCCTGGCGTGCCCGGATGTCGCGCTGGCACCTTCTTCTGCAGATGGTGGAGAAAGAAAGTGTTACACAGCTGGTTATGGCATCTTGGTGGACACTCCCACCATCCCCGGGGATGCTCGGCACTGCCAGCCGGCCCCATGGCATTGAAAGGTATCGCAAGCGGGAGGTGCATCGGGAAGGATTCACCTTGTCCATTGCTGCTTGTGCTCACGGATCTTGTGGTGGCCCTTGGTGGCCTGGCGATGCAACTATCCGCGCTACCTGGGCATTTTGGGAGAGAAGATTTTTCTTGCATGCGGGCAGAAAATATGTGGGCGTTCCACTCCCGCGCACTAGGTTGTGTTGAGCTGCGGCCGCACATTCCCGGCCACTGCTCTGCCCCCGGTCTGTGCCGGTCACCACCCCATGCTCGTGCAAAACCCACGTGCTTTCCTTCCATGCGGCGTGCGTCCTACCTGTCATCGTGGATAAGTCGATATCTGCTCTGCTTGGTTCCAACTGGCCCCGCGTGGAGCCTCCCTCTTCGCTCCCTGCTGAAGGTAAACATTCATTAGACCTTCCCCGCCGTGGGCCGCCCACCTGTTTATATTTAGATCAAGGGGGGGGTCCTGTCCACCCCTGGCCCGGGATGCCAGAGGTGCCGCCGCTCTGTGGCACTTACCATATGTTTCCTCGTCGGAGGCCACGTTCCCGGTCCCAGCAAACAGATCCTGGCTCAGTTGAGTGAGTATTTGTTCAGCGTCTGAAAGGCAGAGGGAGAGCTATGTTGAAAGGCCGGTGGGGAACCGTGTGGTGCCCAGGAGGTTGACCAAATATGACTCTGCGCTTGCCACACTCACACCTTCCCGCGGTCCGTCTGCCCCTTCCTCGACTCGCCCGCTCTCCTCCTCCACAACCAAGCTCTGAACTACCCGGGGTGGGTTGGCGCTCGCGTCACCGCCAAGGATGCGTGAGAGCTCATCAAAGAAGGGACATGTGACCTTTTCTGCCCCCGTGCGCTTGTTGGCAGCTACCACCTCCCTGTACTCCAGCCTCATTCTCTTTGTCTTTGTCCGGCATTCCTCGGCTGTGCGCTTGTGCCCTCGCCTGTTCATTTCCCTGGCAATCTCCACAAAGATCTCAAGATTCCGGTGGGACTCCCGGAGGTCGTGTTGAAACTTCTGTTTCCCCCCGACGTCGGGGAAGGTCCCTGATCTCGGAGGCCCTCCACGCAACGCCACGCCCCAGCATGGGTGAATGGCCGCGGGCGTCCCAGCATGGGTGGTGCCGACGGGGAGAGAACATCGTGAGTGACATGAAATAACACTTACTCCACTGACACTCCTGCACCGCGGCAATCTTAGCAATGAATAAAAATTTTCCTTTCCTTATAGGGACGAGAACAGGCCCAGGGCAAAGGCTGGAGGAGCCTGAGGAGGCCACGACGCAGGAGGGAGGTAAGAAAGGATTGTGGTCTGCACGCGCAAGGTTGCCACTGGCGGGGCCGATGCTGCGCGGTTGTCAACGCACAGCTGTGGAGGAGGAATTAAGGGGCGTTCTTCCCAAAGCTATTCTAGAAAATGGGTTGATGGCCACGTTTCTGTTTCACTCTCCACACAGGCTTTGGGCTACCGTCGCCAGAAGAGGGAAGAGGGGCCACTGGGGGCGCGCGGCGCCACGACGCCTAAAGTTCTCTCTCCTTCCCCTTTTCCCCCTGTTCCCAGTTCATCCCACCCCGCCCCCACATTCCTCGACGCTCCCCTGCCCCTTGTTTTTTGCCATTGTAAATAGTTCTGAAGGTATTTATTATTAAAAAAAAAATTCTTTAAAAAAACCTGCCCCAGGCGTTTTCATTTTGCGTCGATTTTGCACTATTAGGCACAAATGGGGCCCCACGAGTTCCTTTTGGGCAGATTATCTTTAATGAAAAACTGGTTTTCCAAATTGCCCTTGCCCCACCAAACAACCCACTCCCGACATTGCGACCACGCGTGCAACGGCTGGAGCACACACCATGAGCACAATAGAGGTCGTGGAGGCGACGCTGACTAGGGCACAGAAGGTTCCCCTGGCACAATGCCAGTACCTGGTGGCACCCTTGCCCTCCCCCTGCCCCCTCGGCCGGGTGGCCGGAAAGGTGCGCCCAGCTTACCTCCTGCCGGCGGATCCTTCGCGGTGGTGGCGTTCCGGGGGTCCTGCACCGGCGACCGACGCGCCTGTGGAGAGAGGGGTGTTTTAGTACCTCGCACAAGCACTCCCTTGTTGCACCCTGGCCTTCCCCCACCCTTCCGCGGCCCCCTTCTTCCGCGGTGGCCATGACAACTTAAGGGCGGCAAGCAACAAGCAGAAGAAAGGAGCTATTCTCCTTTCCGCAATCACAGCACACAAGCAAAAAACCCCACACAACCCAAACAACTCACACAACCCGACCCCCTTGCTCCACGCATGGCCGCGCGCGGCTTTCCGTTACCCGAACGGGGGAAAAAAAGAGACGCTACCCGGCCATGGTCACCTCGCTTCCACCTTTCCACTGTATGTCGAAATGTATGTCTTCTTCACCGCCCCTCCCAACCTTCCCCCCACGGACGGTAAGCGAGCTGCCCGACCCCGTGGCAACGCGCGGCTCCCCCGGGCCCAAAACAGAGGTCCGGGCAACCCGCGGGTCACGCAACATGCAGTTGAAACCGCAGCCAGGGGGCCAAACGGGTCACTCTGGGGTCCCCAACATTCCCCAACTCCCTAAAATCCTTTTTTTGTAAAGTAAAGACACTTACCTGCAAGCTTTTCCCCCATTCCTAGCGGGAGGAGAACTCTTTCTGCTAACGCCGTCTGACTCCTGGAAAAAATGGCGCCCTTCTGCTCTCTGTTGGGGCGGGGCGACCGTTGAAGACACGGCCCACCCACCTATTGCGTCACGCCCGAATCAGCCAGTATTTTTGCTTCCACACATCCGGGAACTATCGCCATAGAGCGATTTAAAAAAAAGACCACCTTCTCTCCCGGTTTTTAAAAAGACCGTACGCTGACCGATGCTGCCGCCTCCGTGCGTTTGAATGTGTGGAGCCTCAGAAATATGTCCGATCCAGAGCACTACAACGTGTGGATTATGCTCTTTGGGGGTCGCCCCATACCAAATTATTTCCCCGTGTGGAAAGGACCTTTGTTTGCACTTTAAAACACAGCCCATGTTTCTCAGTTACCAATTGCAGAAGAGCTGCAATGCCACCTGCTGGTTGAACACATTCTTCCTTGACTTTTTTTCAGGGAGCTGCATCTAAAAATGGTAGCTTTGGGGGGCATACCCACTTTGAAATTGGTTTAATGCTTATCCCTTGGTCCAAGGGAACTCTAGGAACTATAGCTAGGGATCTGTAACATTATTCTGGCATCTGCAGCAGGCTACAGTTCCCAGATTCTCTAAGACAAGTGATGACAGATGCTTGTCTAGATCTTGCAGATAATTGGAGATAGCATTGTAGGGTTGCTGTTGTCTTGTCATTTATCTTTTTGATTAGCCATGGTCTTCCTTCAAACCAGCTTGGGAAAGGTACCTCTCTAAGCAGCATCTGGGAAAAATTTAATGACCAGCTGTGCAAACATCCTAGCTCCAATATAAATGTGTATATATCTGGTTTGATTGATGATACCCATGATGAGTAACATACTTCTTACCTGTTTCAGAACTGGAAGTATTTTAAAAATCTAGGCAATTTCAACATATAGTAGGGGGAAGTACAAGTTAATGTTTTCATGAAAGGATGCATTCCAAGTAAATGTTAAAAATCCCAAAAGCTGGGGCTCATCCAGATAGATGTCTAGTCCCATGTCATGCTGCACCACTTAATGTTATACCATGTCACTTATGAGTGCTCCTTCTCATTTCTGCATTCAAATATTCAAGTTTAGATTCCTCTTCTATCCTTTTAATTTAAAAAAAAAACATTTTAAAATAATCTTTCAAAATAATTATCATCATTATCTCTCGTCCTCAGTGCTGTTATTATTGTGCTGGATAAGATCACGCCCACACCCACAATGAAAGATTTTTCTGGCATCTTAAACCAAATGAGGAGAAATAGGGATGGTCATTTTCCATCACCTGCTTTCTTATGTCCTCTGCTGTATCTTACCTCTGCACCCATGTACACAGATACAAGCACAGGGAGACATATACTTTCTTAAACAGATCCGGGTGAAAACATAAAGTGGAAGGGTGAAGGGAATGAAAAAGAGAAGCTTTGCCGAAGGAAGGGGAAACAGAGTTGCAACCAAATGATTTATTTGGAGTGTTGCAGAGCTGAACTCTTAAATCTTATGCTGGGAGAAAGGCAGGAATAATTAATTTATTATTATTATTTTATTATTATTATTATTATTATTATTATTATTACATCATTATTATTATTATTATTATTATTATTATTATTATTATTATTATTATTATTATTATTATTATTATTTAACAGTACTGAGTCATAATGCCTGATCTGTGGTGTGAAGGGAGCAGGGAAAAGATTGATCTCCTCCCAGGACAGCAATGACATTCATTGGAGCTTATTAAAATAATGATAATTATACTCAGCTTCCTCCAAAAGAAATGATGGGAAGGAAAAAGAGTAAAAAACTGAAAGGTAGCATTTGGAAGCAGAAGCAGAAGGAAATCATAGACTGCAAAGGACAACTTCTGGTAAACAGGTAGGTGATGAAGGGACCAGATATGCCCACATTGGATATCAGAAACCACCCATCATAAATGCACTGGAAAGTATTGTTGTTTTTAAGTCACTCTGATGGTAGGAACAAAAAGAATTGAGAAAGGAAGGAAGAACTCTGAAAAGTTTACTCATTGAAACATCATTTGGATCTCAGACAAAGAAGTATTAGGTACACCAGTAACAACCACCCTCTCCCCATACTTTTGACCAGTCTGGATGAGCCTTTATCCACTGACATTTCTTCCTTAGGAGTCATATTCAAAGACATAATCAGGTTAGTCTGTTTCAATATAAAAAGATGTACAGTAATCCCATAGCACCCTTTGAGATGAACTAAGAAAAAGAAATTTCTACCATAAGCTTCTGTGGATTTCAGTTGCATCTGATAAAGTAGACCAGACTTCACAAAGGCTTTTCTAGGCATTCTCAGTCAGTCTACAAGATTCCCTTATATCTTCCTTAGTTTCCCTGTAATCAGCTTAGTCAAAAGTATTTAATTATTCCACTTCATTTATGCCAGTCAAATCGATGTGGCTCAAGCTAACACAAAAACACTATAGATGATGATAGCACAAAAGTTCTCATAAGGTATTAAGAAGGGAGAATCCCATAAGACTTTCTCAGTATGAAATTTCATGCACGAACTTTGGCCAAAAGCTTGAATTCTCTCCTTGGAAACCTTTGTGTAGAGAGAAACAGTCCCAGCCAAAGTGGAAGAAAATCCTCTTGGTTCAGTGGACTTTATTTCCTAAGTGAGGGTGCAGATAGGATCGCCACTGATCATCACATTTATCCTACCCACCTGCTCCACCCTGTTGCTCATAACAAAGCTCTTCAGTTTGACGGGCCATTTAAGGAGCATCCGTCATACTTTCTCTTAACAGAGTACCATCATTAAAGCAGGTTTACAGTAAATCAAATCTTGACTGAAGGCTTTCAGATGTGCATTTACAGAACATCTTCCAAGAAGAGGAAACCAAATGTAATTCAATGTACTGTACCAAGAAAAAAGGTAATTCATTTATCCTCTCTCTGATGGTGACAAATGGACAAACATGGTACTTTTGCTTTTGTTCTGGCTGTGATGCTTTGGTAACATTAATTGTCACTTTGAACTCATCATTAAAATTATTTACTACCTGTTCCATGCCTATCACTATACTAGGTACCATCTTAAAACTAAAAAGAGATATTGTCTGACCTACAGAGTTAAAATCTAATACATTTATAATATAATAAAATGGAGGATCTAATAACATAAGGCAAAGGAAGTAAGGACTGAAGACGCAAATTTATCCCAAAAGGCTGGAAACACATGGAACAGAATCCATAAATAAATAAATAAATAAATAAGAAGAACAAACAACCTAAATAGCTTACCCAGAGACTGATAGGAAAGTCTGGATGGCAGAAACAATAAGAATGGTCCTTCAGAAATGGCAACAGTTTAGACTTCCCCCATTGGGAATCAGATGTCTTGTACATCAGTGCAAAGCTACCAGTGTTTTATGTAGGCTAGAGTGAATAGGAGGCTACAGTCAAACAATATATGTGTACTGTATGGGAACCCTATTTTCAAAGCATGTGAGTTTTCTTCCTGTTCCTGTCTTTGAAGATACCATGATATCTGTTGGATAGGCTGCAAAATCAATGGAGGACCAGTGGCCCTGATTCATATCAGTGAGGTGGGGAATTTGATCCAGGTTTTCAACCAGACTTTCATGGAGCTATTCAAGGTGCTGAATTCTACCACTCTTAAATTGTTACAACATGTTGGATAGCTCTCTCAAAGTTCACAGTACAGCCATTTCAGCACTAGAGGCCATTAGCACATTATAACATTATAATGGTGGCATCACCAGTCGCACAACGCTGTTGGATTAGGGACACTCTTTTCCTCACTCTTCCCTCTTAAGTGGATGGGTAGCAGCATTGTCACCAGTGTTCTTTCTGCAT
This sequence comes from Ctenosaura bakeri, assembly GCA_948474755.1. Lineage (NCBI taxonomy): Eukaryota > Metazoa > Chordata > Lepidosauria > Squamata > Iguanidae > Ctenosaura > Ctenosaura bakeri. Next base: position 642,991 of record CAOLHI010001455.1, read on the forward strand.
TACAGTGCCCTTGGACACTTCCATGCCCTGCCTTCACCCTGCCAAACCGCCCCTAATTGAGTAGCATTTTTTTTTTTTTGGAAGCTGTACTAACATAGCAATATTGCAACAGCATGATATGGCAGTACACTATTGCCCTGTTGCCCTATACTGTTTAAAAATGTATTTTAAAAAAAAATTGACTCAAAGGAGACATTTAAAATAAACAGGGAGAGGAAATAGGAAGTTCCCAAGCCATGGGAGTCACTGAGGGAAGGATGGCTTGGGCATGCTGTTGGATCCGCCATCACTATCAAGTGCTATCAAGCATTATATAACAGTACCACACTATCACAGCTGACAGGATTGAAGAGCTATAGGATGTTCTTAACAGATTTTTTTCTAGAAATAGAATATGGTGATTTGGTGATGCTTGGGTACAGGATAGCAGCTGGATAATGACAATGTCATGCTGAAGCACAGCTCCTGGACCGGTAACAACCCACTGCTACAGCATTATAATGACATCATGTGGAAATGGCCTAAAACTGGGAGAGATTTCATAGCCCCATAACATCACAGCAAAGCACCCTCTATTGAGATCAGTGTCCTTACAGCAAAGTTAGGGAGAGTGTTCTGCTCAACACTTGACCTTTCAGTACAATGTAATTTCAGAACAAAAGATGAGCCCTTCTGGATCATACTAAGTGTCCATCTATCTAAGCATTCTGTTCCTAACCTTGGTCAGTCAGATTATCCTGTGAACAGATTTTAAAGAACTGAGAGCAAGGAATTATATGGGGAAGGTAAGACACGAAGTTCAGCTGGTATACTGATAAACTAACATTTATTTAATGGTAGAGACAAATAAATTAACATGTTTTTATAAGCTGTTTTGTTTCTGAAATGTGGATGTGATAGGGGAAGAGAGACTATTAAAACTTGTCTCATGGTCTTTGCTTTTATTTCTCAAATTACAGGTGATACTCATTTCCCTCAAGCTCTTGAAAGGGCAATTGCCAATTTAATAAGTGAATTTGTTAAAAGACAGGTGATTGAACAACCAAAAATGTTAATCACTTAATAAGACAGTAGGATGACTGGCAATATTCTTCTATTATCAAAAAAGCCTCTGGCTGTTTAAGTGCTTTCTTTAAAAGTACAAGTCTTGTGTTGATTTTCATCAGAAAAAAAAAATGAGTCTGCAATGGGTAACCCTGTTAAGCTAGAAAGAAAAATGCCAGTCCTCAGCTTACTGGTCAGTACAAGGGGCTGAATGCTAGATGTCACTCCCACCAAGTAATGTCTCCCACTTCCGTTCCTTTACTCTCTTCCTGTAGAACTATGGTGGGCAGAAGGTAAGTCATCCGATTCAGCCATCAGGTCTCTGGAGGGTTTGTGAATGAGAAATCAGCAAGCATTTCTGATGCCCAACTGTTTAACAACAGCAACAAGAAAAGTACCCTAAAACAAATTGGAGAAAGGAAGAAAGCTTGGTGCACCTAGGAGTAGATTCTTGTGTGAATGCATATGCCAACCATCCCTAAGGATGGCAACCTGGACAGCAGAGATATTATAATCCACTGACTGACATTAAGTTACAGGATATCAGAGATGTCATCTCCAATCTTTCCTCCAGTTTTTCAGAACTAATTAACAAAATGTGTGGCCCTGTGGTAAGGCCCCATGGGAATGTTTGCAGAACCACAGGAGAGCAGACTGACTGGATTAGATGAGATTTTAGTCATTTATTTCCTGAATGACTTAGCTTCTTTATTTGTCCTTCCTTTAATTAAGAGACTTGAGGCCCACTGTCAGATCTGCAGGGCTGCCTGTCTGACAAACTGCAAAACAGCTATCTTCATTGTTTCCTGGACTGTAACCCCATGGAGATTTACTGTTGCATGGAGAGAGGCTTTTCAGAGAATGTTACATGCCCACAGACTTCTTTTTCATTGTCTGGCATGTTAGAAGACTCCTATCATGTCCATTAGCATAAACTCCTTAACACTAGCACTTGCATGCCTCATCTTTATTAAAACCAGCAATAAAGAAAGCAATAAGAGCTAACCAAAACAAAGGCTTAAAGACATAAGTCTTCTTTAGCCAAATAAAACTTATATTTCTTAAAGACTGTTGTAGTTGTTATTGTGTGCCTTTAAGCCATTTCCAACTTACAGTGACCCTAAGGTGAACTTATCACAGTGGCCATTTCCACACTAGAGTGTATAGCCCTATGATTCCACTTTCAACATCCTATGGAACATCCTATGGAATCCTGGGGTTTGCAGTCCGGTCCCTCCCAAAACTGCAAACCCCAGGATTGAAAGTGGAATCATAGTGCTATAACTGTCTAGTGTGGCAATGGCCAGTGTGTGATGTATCTAAGGTCACCTAGTGGTCAAGTGGGGGCTCAGACCACTACACCATGCTGGCTCCCCAAAGCATACTGATATTTCTGAAACAATCCAGTCCTATGTGTATTTATTCAGAGAAAAACAAATCTCATCACAGGTACAATAGGGGCTTATTCCCAGATTAAGAATGCATATGATTGTACTCTTGTTGTCATTATATGTACTTTCAGAAGTATTGTTCAGTTAAAATATGTTACATAATTTCCTAAAAGCGAGTCCCATTAAGCTCAAAGAAGTTTATTTCTTAGCTGACATGTATAGCACCATGTCATAGGCTGGCAACAGATAATAAATCCGAGCCAAGGAAACAAAGTTGTCCTCTGTTTATACTGAATGTGTGTGTGTGTGCATGTTTATGGTTCTTCTATCATTGGCAAAACTACACTATTTTTTTTCAAGCTCTCTTAAATGACACTTATGTAGGTACCTGCTAAGGAAATCTCACTCTCTTTCTCAGACACACAGCAAAATGCAATCAGGACTCCTGGGATAGCTGTTTTGTTTTGTTGAAATGTCATAGCACTTATAGGATAACACCCCCAAAGTGTTAAGAAACACATAAGTGAAGTAATAGAACCATGGAACTCTACTTCCTGTATCCCTTTCCTATATGTATTTTATTATCAATTCAGGTAGACAATGACAAACACGTGTTGGGCTATCAACCTCACACAAAATATATGCAGAACTGAAACAGTAAATATTTTTAAGTGTATTTTTAAGGTAACATTGATCAAAGCAAAGAATCTTGAAAACATACAGCAAGTATACTTGGAACAAAGAGAACACTCAAGAGCCATCTGGAAATGCCTCATTTTGATGAATTTCACCAAATGCTGCCATGATGTGGCCAAAATTCTGCCTGTACGTGCTACAAAGATAACAAAGAACATACAGTCACAGAGACATTCAGATAAGTCACAAACAAAATAATACCTGGAAAGTTTGCTATCTTCAACATGAAAGCCATTTCAAGAGCTCAGAAAAGTTACCTGTTTTGGACTACAGCTGCTAGGACACAATTTAGGACACTGTATTTCAAACAGGTAAATTTTTCAAGTTCTGTTTTTTCCCAAATAGTTTTAATTATAAAGCAATGCCTTACATACCTATAAATCAGTGCTTCACGACCTTTTTTCACTTGCATACCTCTTGGCAACCCATTTCCATAAAGTGAACCCACCGACACCGACAGATCCTTTCTTTGAGGGCAAAAAATAGCCCCATCAGAAAGCTTCTGGGAGCTCTGAGGAGAGGTCCCCTCACCCATGGAAGGAAAGGCGGGGTGTCAAGTCAGCCACCCTATCCAGGTCTATCCATCCCATCATGCCCTGTTACCCACCTAGACACTCTCCAAGGTTTCAGAATCCAGTTTGCTTCTAGCTGAAGAGTGACTGGTGCTGCGTATCCCTCCCTCAGATGGATTCGGGGAGGAACTGGATGTCTCTATTGGGTGCACGCTCTCCTTGTTGAGTGCAATTCAAGAAAGAGGGAGAGAAGAGCACATACACTCAAGGCTTGAGAAGACCCCTAGTGTGGATGGGACTAGAGTTGCAGCAAGTCAAATAGAAGTTTGTGAGAAAGACTCATCTTTTTTAAAGTTTGTGGATGAAAGACAGCGAGAAGCTTGGCTTGTGTGTCACTCTTCCCTGTATCTCTATGTTTTCCCTTCCCCCCAAGCACTTAAGTTTCCGGAACAGGAACACCGGTGCAGTGGTCAATCAAATGAATCGTGGCATCCTCAGAGAATTGCTTATACTTTATATTTTTTCCACCATTATTCAATTTTTTGTGTACCCCAAATGTCCTCGTTTGTAGCCCAGGTTGGGAATCACTGCTACAAATGAACAAATAAATTCATAGGATTAAAAAAACTGACCACCATATTTGCTCAGAAGTAAAGCATCAGAAAACAAGCTCTTCTAAGAATACCTCTGGAATGATTTCCCTGAGGTTTTTAATACTATTTACATACCTGTATTTCAGAACAAGAGGACCTCCAGTGGAGAGGGGCAGTGGTGAAAGCTAATCTCCAGACTGGCCCACCCCTGCTTTAAAAGGACATCTTCTTTATAATCTTATAATTACTTGTAATTAATTCCTTTTGCAGTAACATAGCCAAGTTACATTACTGTTTAAGGCAATGCACTCCTCTTTCCACTTGATATACAGAAACAGCAAGTCTTAGTTACTTTTATAATTATAGGGGGTTGTGGCCTCACTACTAGTTCAGCTTTGTATCATAGAACAACAGCTCATAGCATTCTGATTTGTTTAAAATAAATTAAAAATAACTAGTTTACACACTTTTGAATAATGAGAAAGGAAAAAGTTAAAACGCTGAGATATGTGTGCTTGGAGATTTAACTAATTACGTTTAGTTAATTACTTTTAATTTGAGTTTTCCAAACTCAAATGATCATGGTTGCCATACCAGCCAGCTGGCTGGGTTTCTGCTGGTTTCTAAGCATGGCACTTAGTGACCATTTGGACCATCATTTGGCCCGATTCCAAGCTTTCTTTAAAAAACAACAACAACAATCAAGTCTCTAGCCCATGTAGGAGAAGAGACATGGAGTGAAAGGTGCACTTGCTTTTCTGTCCAACTGGCTGATGAGAAAGAAGTCCTCTGCTGCCTTTGACTCTGTTTAACCAAAGAACGAACTCTCGCACCTATGATGGACATTAACAATACATCTATAGATGATAGAACATAATGCATTGTTTACAACACCTGTTTCCAATTCTCTGAACCAATGTTACAACTCTGCAGAAAAGTCCAGCTTTGAGGGGACAATCTGTGTTATAGAACTCCTTGCAAGGATTATACAGGAAGCAATGGAGCCATTGAAATGAGGGAGGGGGAATACAGAAAAGCAGAGTAAATGCAACAGTACAGGGATTCGTACTCAAAGTTCTATAGGATCTCCTATTTCACATGCTTTGCTTGATAAAGCAATATTTTATATTTTTATTAGCTGCCCTGCAAAGAAAAGGGGAAAACATCAAAATCAAAAAGCTGAGGGGCTGCCAGTTAGGATTCTCAAGAATATTTACCTCTGACTCTGTTGTTGTTTCTCCTGTCTAAATGACATGTGCACATTTCAGCATCTTTTTCCTTATTGGATTCAAAATTATTTCTTATCAGTGTCTGAATATCTGTGTGAAACCCTACATGCAGAAAGGGTTTCACATAACAGCAGTGGAGGTTATGTACAGTGTCAATGCAGTTTGGGTTTTAGATGGAACTTTAAAGGAGCTTTCCAAAACTCTATCTCCAAAATATATGCAGCATTTTGGATAGCATTTTTGCAGTTTGGAACAAAACCTACAGTGGATCCACCAGTGCACTGGCAACAGAGCAATCAGCCTTGGCTGCTTGAGTCATTTTGAGGAGGAAAAGAAGGCGGATGAGTCAAGTATTAAGCATCTTCTTCCTCCTCTACTGCTTCTCTGCTCCAATTCACTCCTTCCAAACTAGCTGTTCATCTCTCTCTCCCTTAGAGGCAGCAAAGGGGATGGTTGGAATTATTTGCAGCATATAATAATACTAGCCAGCTTCCTAAGTTTATCCCGAAAAATACAGCAGAGTTGCAACAGCTTAAAATTGGCCAGAGGGTGGCACTAAAAGGCTTTGAAAAACAATTTAGTTATGCTTGGAATTCAAAGGCAGGGTGGCAGCTGGTGAATCATTATCTCTGCCTTTGCAGGCAGTGATGCCTCATGCTTCGTAAACAGTATCTAAGAAAGTACTTCTACTGACAAACTTTAACTATATATTTCTCAGTCCTTCTTTCACTTACATAAACACACACTTAGTTACAGGAAGTTTTGTGCCATAGATAAATAGGTTTAGACCCTCACAGTGTTGAGTATCTTGTGTACATCAAGTGATAGTGTGTGTGTGTGTGTGTGTGTGCACATGCGCGCGCACACACATTCCTTCAAGTTACCTGTTGACTTATGGCAACCCCATTAATTTCACAGGGTTTTCTTAGACAAGGAATACTCAGAGTTGGTTTTTCCAGTTCCTTCATCTGAAATATAGCCTACTGCAACTGGTATTTGTTGGTAGTCTTCCATCCAATGACTCACTAAGAATGACCCAGCTTAACTTCCAAGATCAGATGAGATCTAGCACCTTTAATTCCATTTCAGTTCTAGTGTATAATAATGAGGAATGTGGAAAAGTTATGTGGGGAACAATTCTGCAGGGCACCTTGTCTGATAATGGCTACACTAAGCATTTATACATTGTATTTCAGTAGTTCAATGTGTTTTGCATGGTTGTTAAAATGCCATCAAACTGGTTTTGACTTGTGGCAACCCTATTAAAATGGGAGGCCTCCAATAGTCCTGGTCATCAACCATCCTGCTCAAGTCTTTTACACTCTGGCCTCCTTGACACCTGTAATGTGATCACATCTGTAATGTGATCTTTCTTTTATCTTGCTGCCACCCCACCCCCACCCCCGCCACTTTACCAACCATTATCAACTGTTCTAAAGAGTCATGTCTTCTCATGATATGGCCAGAATATGATAGCTTCAGTTTGATTATTCTCACTTCTAGGGAGAATTTAGACTTGATTTGCCCTGACCCATATTCATTTTGGCAGTCTTGTTTCACAGACTTTACTCCAATAATCAGTATGCTATCCCTATAAGGTAGGCATGTGATTTTATTCTCATGTCACAAATAGGGAGCGGAGATGAAAAGACAGGTTTGCGTGGTAGGTGACATTGTAAATTAAAGTTAAGGTGGCTTTGGGGAACTTCCCTGTTCAGAGATTACTCTTTTAGACACACAAGCCTCTAGCCACTGCTCCATCTGCCCCAATCACTTATACCAAGCACATTTTCCCGCAGGTGGCCTTTGCCTCTCTTGGAAAGACGCACGGTCTTTCTGCACTACACTGTTATAATGCTATTATTCTGTTTTCAACCTCCTGTGGAATGCTGGGGTTTGTAGTTTACTGAGGCCCAAGATCTCTCTGGCTGAGAATTCTAAAGGCCCCTCCCTAACTGCAAACCCCAGGATTCCATGGGACGTTGGAATAATAGCACTGTAACAGTATAGTGAAGAAAGGCCTGCAGTCTCCTAGCCTTACTGTAGGCTAGAGTTTACTTCTCCATCTGATAGTTTAAAAACAAGAGAAAGAAGGAGAAAGATGGCAACAATGACAACAAACAATATTAGAACGATAGAATTATAAACCAACCTGGACAAAGAATGCTATTTGAAAGCACAGAAATTCTGGACCTTTCGGACAACTACTATTGCCAGACTACAAAGAGAAGCCATTGAAATCCATAAACATCTGGACAATTTTAACAGCAAAGAAGAAACTTGGAAAGTAAACAAAAGTTGGCTACCAGTACTGAAAAACACTAAAATCAAGATTCAAATATATGCCAATGAACACTACCCAGACTCAGGAGGTTTCCCACACAAAACAATACCATGGATTGCTAACAAATACTTAAATGCACACACAGCTGTTATGCATATCCCCTGACTAACAACACAACTCTGGGGGCTAGTCCACTCAACAATGGGCTATCTCACAGGCCAGCTGCATCACTAATGCATCACAAATGCAAATCCCTCCCACCCGGGGATCACACAAGTACATATACTCCATTCCACCTCCATGTCTCCAGATCCTCTGAAGATGTCAGCCACAGATGCAGGCGAAATATCATGGCCCCAAAAACCCACAACAACCCAACATTAGAACTGCTGGCATTTTCATGCCTTTTTAAAAATATTGTAAATAGACTGAAGAGTTGTGTTCTAATGATCAGATTATGATGTTTTGGAAACACATCTGTTTCAATATCTTAGGCTGAGCCCCCGATATGAAGCAATGTTGACCACCTTACTGCAAGGGGCTTTTTTCTGTACATATGTGTTTCAGTAAAAAATCTTTTCTTCTTGGGAGTTAAAAATTGGTATACATTTCTATGGTACATTGAAACAGATTTAGTTTCGTGTCTGGTATAATGTCATTCATAAGCATCCAAGGAAACTTTTCTTCAGAACGTTGGTTCTTTTTTCCTTGCGTAAGCCTTATTTCAAAACTTTAGTCCTATAGTATAAACTGCACAATAGCTCTGCTTTGACATGCTCCATTTCCACCCACTTTCTCCCATTCTGTCACTTCTAGTTTTATGGATCAGTCTGGAAATAATGCCTTAAATCCAGTTTAAGATAATCTAGAGTGGAATCACTGAATCAAAGAGAATTTAGTAAGTCAACACTTGTAAGTCTAATTAATCCAACGGGTTACCTCTAATTGGAACTAACAACTGCATTTTGTCTATCTTTGTGCTTTTAACTTTGACTTACTTCCACTGTGCTGTGCTTCTGGCATCAGTACTATAGCTCAGTGATAGAGTTCAAAAGGTCTTGGGTTACAGTCCCTGACATCTCCAGTTAATAGATAGAAGGATATTAGAAAGGTCATGGAGAGCCACTGTCTCTCAGTGTAGGCAACTTCCACAGGACTCCAGACAATTTTCTGGGCCAGGAGCCTCTGGAGGCTGCCCAAAATGCCAAAAAAAAAAACAGAAAACACAAAACTAGGAGTGGCTGAAAGCTGATAAATTGTTGATAAATTCATATTTTTAATGCTTCATTCCTCTATTTAAAATGTGAATATCTGCTTCTGGAGGGCTCTAGCAGAGGCCATTCATCCCCAGAAAAGGGGGAAGTCTGAGAAAAGGAATCAAAGGCCTAAAGGCTGGTAAAAGACCTATAGGCTAAATTAACCAATTGAGCTGGTATCAGGCATTGAGTTGCCTGATAGAGTTACTTTTAATGGTTGTGTAGAAGAGGAATTTCAGCACATGTTCCTCATTGCATGGTTGTATGACAAACAACAGCTGCTTCAATCCCCTTTTCTACCCAACTGTTAAAGGTACAAGGAGACCTTTCCAGTTTACATTGTGGCAACCCCAAATTCAGGCAGCTTCCTATTACTTCAGCATTCCCATTTAAGGGGGAAACAGATAAAACTATTTGGGGATTGTTGTGTGACAACAGCACATGTGTTTATTTTGCTTGGAATGAATACAACATTATTTACATATTTTCCTCTAAACAGAAATGCTTTATATGTAGAAAAACATATAATATTTCAAGTGGCTCTTTGTCTTTATAAAATAAAGGCAAAAAACAGGTGAGGATTTCTGGTTAATCGAGAAAATATAAAAACCCACAGAGGGCCCCATCATCCTTCTGAGAGCAGAATTAAGCCAAAGCGTTCTTCCAAAATGCCTGGGAATCTTTCCATTTTCCTTCCCACTTTCAACACATTCTCTGTCATACAGTATAAGGCCCAGGCCTGCCAGTGTTTCCCCAGTGGGCTGTCTTGAGTCACATTCCAGTCCTGTGCCTCATGGCCATTTTTCTCTGAATTTGCAAACCAGATGGGCAAACTGGGCCAAAAAAAAAATGGTCTATTATGATACAGGGGCAATATCATTCTTACTTAAGTGCACAGGAAGCCCACTCAGATTTTAAGCTTATAGCCTCTCAAATTGGTAAAGATAAACCCACTGAGTGGTCCTGGGCGAGTCACACTCTCCTACCCTTAGAAGGAGGCAAAGGCAAACTCCCTCTGAACAAATCTGGTCAAGAAAATCCCATGATAGGTTTGCCTTAGGGCTGCCATAAGTCAGAAATGACTTGAAGGCACACAACAACAACAACAACAACAACAACAACAACAACAACAACAAAATTTGTGATTTATTGTTATTGCCTTTGTGATTTATTGTTATTATATGCCTTCAGTTTGACCTATGGTGATCCTATGTTTAGATTTTCCGGGCAAGATTTGTTGAAATGAGGTTCGGAGAGTCTGACTTGCCCAAGGACATAACGGTGAGTTTCTATAGCTGACTGAGAGTTTGAACCCAGGTCTTCAGGAGTCCTTGTCCAAGGCCATTTCCTCACTAGACTGTTATAGCGCTATTATTCCACTTGCAACATTCTATGGAATCCTGGGGTTTGCAGTTTCAGGAGGGGCCAACTGGCCCCTCCCAAAACTGCAAAACCCAGGATTCCATAGGATGTTGCAAGTGGAATAATACGCGCTATAACAGTCTAGTGCAGAAATGGCCCAACATTCAGATCACTAAACCACATTAGCTCTGTTTATGATGCTCAGTACCAATAGCAAAATAGGTCCAGCAAGTTGGATAGCTCCCCTAGTTTGTGGATAAAATCAAGAGCAAATCCACTGCCCTACTGACATGAGAACTGCTAGTCAAAATTCTGGAGCTATGGCAACAGGGCTGAATGTCCTCCATAGAACTACAACTAGGAGTAGGAGACCGAGACAGCTGCTCCTGGCACATGAAGGTGCTGGGCTTGAGGAACTGCCCAAATAAGGTACAATCTTGGCATGAAGGGTAGTGAAAGGGCTGTTCAAGAACCAATAGCCTTACCTGTTGGCTAAGTAACACAGGCCATTACCACACAACAATGCTTTTCTGTGTCATCTCGCTGCAGTCCCTAGTCCAGAAGGGACCGTGTCAGCAACGCTCCCCTCTGCACCCACTCGGTCCATGCGGAAGAGAACGCAATGGCATCACATCTTCCTTCCACAGCACAGCTGGGCTTTTTCCATTGCTGCGCTACGGAAGGAAGCATCGCCAATGCACTTCCACAGCTTCTGCATGGCCAGAAGTGATGGGAGTGCTGCACAATCGCAGACATGAAACGGATTTTTTCCGTTTTGCAAAAACTGTGCAAGTGCAATGCTCCAGGACAGAATGGCAGAAGGACAACGACGACGTCATATGAAAACGCGGCCTGCCAACTGCTGCCATCCTGTGGCACAAATGAGACAGTGACATCGTGCAGAAAGGGTCTTAGACTGGAACTGCTACGAGGAGCATGTTGCACCATGTGGTGCAAAGAGTGCCCACCTTACTCCTTCTCCCAATGCTTCATGCTCATAACCCCTCAAACAACAATAGGAACTGCCTTTATGATGGTCACTGCCAATAGCAAGCAAGCACCCCTCAGGATTCATGGCCAAGTCAGCTGTCTGTGATGTCAACAGTCTGCCTGAGCAAAACTGTGCTGATGTTCAGTGAACAAGTAAAGCATCCCTCTATAGGTTGACATTGTATTCAGAGCTTGGGATGTTAGGCTTTAAAAATAATTAATTAGTACTAAGTGGTAGGAATTGCAAGTCAACCCACACCAGTTGATGAAAATATATAATTCACATAACTAACTAAGGAGCCCTGGTGGCACAGTGGTTAAATGCCAGTACTGCAGCCACAAGGTTGTGAGTTCGATCCTGCCAGGCTCCAGGTTGACACAGCCTTCCATCCTTCCACAGGTCAGTAAAATGAGTACCCAGCTTGTTGAAGGCAATTAGCTAACATATTACAACTCACTTAGAGAGCACTTAGCTGGTAAGTGGTATAGAAATACATACACTATTGCTATTGCTAACATTAAATAATGCTATTAAAGTATTAGTTTTCAGAACTGACCATGAAATTACAGGGAATTGGCATGGAGGTTGTCACTTTGATGCCTAGGATCATATTTTGTTATTGTTGCCTTCAAAAGTGTTCTTTTTTATTTTAAAATTGCCTTCCTCTAACCTAGATTATTTTTCCCAGGTAGACTACGAAGACCATAATATAATTGTTGCCTGGGAATATTGAGAAACTGTCAGCATGGGAAAAGCTGTCCTAAAGCTCATCTAACAACCTGATCAGTTAAATTTCTCCCTTATATGAATCTCTCTTGTATTCTTTTTAACCCCACCCAGCATCACAAAATGTACACTATTCAAGTGCTTTTCCAATGCCTTCCTTGTAAAGGTTACTAAGGAATGATATTCCAAGTCATTAAGAGTTGCCATAAGTTGAAGCTGACGTGGTGGCAGTTAACAACAACAAGGACTGATGTGCATTTCAGCTAGCAGACTCTCATACACAGCAAGTCACACAGTACATGGATGCCTACAAAGATCCAACAGTGGATTAAGGGTGCAGAATTCTTAATAAAAATGTTTTGAGTGCCTCTGAGATATGCAAAACATTTTTCTGAATAACTCAATCACTGAATCCTCCCTGTCTTCCCACTCCTGATAGAAGTATGATGGACCAACATCAGTGGCAGAGAGAATGTTTTGTATGTTGAACCAAGGACCCTAAGTTGAGTCCATAGCATCTCTGGCTTAAAAAATATTCTATTCTATTCTCGTTCTAATCTTACCAAACCCCCCTCAAGGAGTGTGACCAACTGAAGAAGATTTGTGAAAAGCAGGAGGAATGGAGTGAAAAGAGAGAAAGAGAGTGGGAGAAGCCAAGAGGGCAGGAAATGGGGGCAGAAGGAAATTTTCCAGTTAATTATCTGTGTCCAATACTGTCTGAGCAATAATAAACACACTAAAGATCACAAAAGGGTTCAAGATAGCTCACTCCAAATAATAATATGCAATAGATTATATTGTATATCAGGCAATGATACACTATAAATGCCAGAATCAAATCAACAGGGAAAGTGAACTGAAGAGAGTCACAATGCACCTACAACTGCCATACAAGCCAAAAACGGGGGTGGTACCAGTCTTCAGTCCTAAAGGATCTGATATCCTGAAAAGATTTTGGCTAGTAGGTAGTGTCCTACTAGCCAACAAATAATTTCTCCCACCTATTCCCCCAATTCCACTTTGGCATCCTAGGTCAGGATTTATCTTCTTCCCTTCTCCATTCTGTTAATTCTTTAGTTACTTTACTACTCTTCTTCTATTCCTGTCTGCACAATGCATTTCTTCCAAACCTAATCCATCTTCTCTGGATGCCTTTCAGTTTCATTGAATCTGGCAGAACAAAATCCAGCCTACTCCTAACAAATTGTTGTTGTCATTGTGTGCCTTCAAGTCATTTCTGACTTGTGGTAACTCTAAGTCAAGCCTATCATAGGATTTTCTGGGGGGTGAAAGTGTGTCAACCGGTGGGTTTCCATGGCTGAGCAGGGAATCAAGCCCTGGGCTCTAGGGTCCTAGTCCAATGCTCAAACCACTACTCCACTGATTTAATTGATTAGAGCATTGATTTAACTTCAGTACGAACCAGGAAATCTAAGGGTCTCAGCCACAAGGAGGGGGACAAATTAACAAATTAATAATGTGAACAGTTGGTTAGCATTTTCAAGCTCTGATTTTGTCAATCTTAGGATTCTATTTGATGTCTGTGGCTCTCTTTTTTTTTAACCTACATTATAGCCTGTTTAACAAATTATTTTTGATTGCAGGTATTTGATTATGGAGCAGATTTTGTGATTTTATGTTTATGCAGTGTTTCTTCTGTGGATGCCAACAAGCTCAAGCAATGGGGAAAATGGCAGATTTCCTGTTGATGTTGGCACTTTTAAGGAACAGGGTCACAGAAACAGAGCTGAAATCAAGTAGCAGGCCATGCCAAGAAAAGACAAGATTAACAGGAGCAGGGGCACTGAAGAAACTGGAATGGGAAACTGAAAATAACATGCTGCAATAATGAAGACATGAGGAGGGAGCACTGTTTGTCTGTCCAGTTAGACAGGAAGGGAGGTCCTGAACATTTGCTTTTCTCTCTGAAATAACCTGACAGTATCAGTGCCACTGTTACAGTCTTCTCCCAGGCCAGCCATCAGTCAAACTAGAAGGCCTGCTGGCATTTGAAAGAGAGTTCCTCCTCATTTTGTTCCGGACTGAAAGATGTTCCCACAATGACACTCATTGTGTGAGGGATGCTGAGATTCCAACAAAGCCATTTCAACTCTCCAAGTGGGATGCAGGGGTTGGGGTGCTTTTTCCTTTGGACAAGAGCCATATCGTGAAACAAAAGAGGCTTAGTCCTTTGGGTGTGCTACCAAACTAATATCTAAGTGGCGCTTAGGAAAATAAGGATCATTTTCATGGAATATCTCACTCAGATCAGCTCACAAGAAATCATGTCCTGAGATAAGGAAAGCCATGATCAAAAATGAAAATCCATTTTGAAAAAAGTCAGGCACCAGTCACATTGCCAGGGCCACAGAGTTTGGATTGATAGCTCATGTTACCCTGATTTCTGGGGTCCCGTGAGGGACACCTCAGTGTGCTCCAAGTAATGGGGAATGGGAACTAGCTAGAGCACAAGCTATAGCAATGCAAGAGGCAGGGCAATCTAGCGAGATCTTGGACCCAATGTTTACAGGGTCAGGCTGAGTCAATAATCAAACAGAAGTAAATAATTTTTTTTTTTTATTTTGAAATACAGTCAATACGTATGTATGCAGTCATTCACACAGACCTAGAGAAAGAAAGGTAGGAGTTTGATAGAGGATTTTAAGAGGGATTTTTCAGGGGAAATACTACACCTGATCCTGTAGCCCGGGTAGTCAGAAGAAAAGTCAGTTGGAGTGGAGATTCTCAGCACGCGGAAGCTGAGGGGAAGGCTCGGCGAACGGATCAGCAGCAAGGCAGAATGGAAGCCAGAAGCAATCCAAAGAAATGCTCAAAATCAGGGGGTCTTTATAGGGGAAAATGTGCCTGTAGGCTAGTCCATTCCTGGGGAAAACAATGGGTTTCAGGCTGGAGACAAAAACTCCGAAAGGTCAGTATTTAGCATGATTGAATTATGACAGAGTTGTCAATAGCACAGACAGTATGCAAACGAGGAGTGCTTGACATTTGGATATTTGGCTCGTCAAGCTGCCTGCTCGGGGCAGGGAGTCTTTTGTATGCTGCGTGCATACATAATGTGGTTTTAAAGTGTACTTGCCTGGAGGTCTCCTGAAGCTGCATTCTAGCAATTACTGGCCTGCCTGGATTTATTGTTCAGCTATTTTTGGCCGTGCCCATGTGCGTGCTTGTCCGGGGGCCTCGCAAACATGTGGAGAGGAACGGTTTGGGATGGCCAAATTCTTGATATCAAATGATATCTAATATACCACAGGCCCAGACTAGAAACTACAGTAACACTCAGCCCATTTAAACTGATTTTAGTACATATCATTGAGGTAATGAGAGGTCAACTATGGTGCTCCAGATGTTTTTGGCCAGCACCTCCTACAGCTTCTCACCACTGTCTATATTGGCTGGGTGACGGTGGGAGTTCTAGGAGTCTAGGCACTAGCAGGTGAGGGAGGCACAAAGAATTATAGGCATTTTGTGATTACATAAGAACACCTGCTCCTATCCGCTTAGAAGTGATTTACAAAATTTAATGGAAAGCAGGCAGTATATTTGTATGGGAACTATGTGGCTTCAGGCTGGAGGTTGTGGTGTGGCCTTTTTAAATTCTCTCTCCTTGAGAGAGAATTCCCTGCCCACAGACAACCAGCATGTCAAGGGAAAGGATTCTGGATGAGTCTGCTTCCTGGTGTGTTTGTCTTCTAAACAAGAAGCATTTTGTTTTGCGGAGAATGATTCAAACATGCAATTCCCTGACTTTCTTAAGAGATAAAGACAATCTTTTGAACGGTTGCCTCTCAGACAGGAAAAATTCCCATCCAGCTATATGACAGGAGCTATGATGCAGTGCTGTGAGTGACACAGGACTGAATTCTGAATTCTTGATACAATGAAAGAGAGAGCTTGTGTGAGATGAAACAGCATCCCCAGTTGTTCAGTGTTCCACCCACAGTGTTTCTTGCAGGCATTTTTCTGAACTCACGTAACTCTGATCGAGTACATATGCAGAACTGCCTTTTCTGTTCCTGATCCACAAAGATATGGCTATTAATTTGAGTTCCTAGAGGTTTTTTCCCTTTGGAAATTGTTGGTCTCTTGTCATCAATCTGTTAATGCAGAATAGCTGTACCACCAACAGCATCTATGATAGTTTCAGCAGCTCCAAAGCACTGGGACGTTCCATCACTACTACTACTGCTACTGCCGCTGCTACTACTACTACTACTACTACTACTACTATTATTATTATTATTATTATTATTATTATTTTTTCATTATTATCATTATTATTACTATTATTTAACACTGTGAAATGCAAAATTACTTTACAAATATTATGTTGCTAATCATACATAGTCTGTTTATTGTGGATCACTGTGTTGAGGCCAAGAAAGATATTAAGCATCCTGATATTTATCATTCCAAAATGCAATTGTAAGAAGAGCCCATTTCTAAACAAATGGGTTCTTGATTATACTCTGTTTTTCCACATTACATCTCCAGTGAGCAAAACCATTCCTATATAGGCATCATTCCATTCTTCTTCTACCATTAAGCCAAAATAATTTCAGTAGGAGTTAGCAAATTTTTGAGTGCTTCCAAGTGTGCATTCTTTACGCATCATCTAGACAGTGTCCATTTCCTCACTACACTGTTCTAGTGCTATTATTCCACTTTCAATATCCTGTGGAATCCTGGGGTTTGCAATTTAGGGAGGGGCATTTAGCATTCTCAGCCAGAGAGCAGTTTGGCCTCCTACAAACCCAAGAATTCCACAGGATGTTGAAAGTGGAATAATAGCACTAGAACAGTGTAGGGCGGAAAGTCCCAGTGTCACAACAAATGTAAGAGACTTGCAGGAAACAACCTATACAGTTAACAATAAATTCCAATATTTCTTAATTTATTTTGTAAAGGAACAATCTATGTACGCAATTACTTGTCTAGCTCTGAGTAAAATGTTCAGACTAGAATTTACTGTTGCTTCTTGTAGAGTTGGCTGCAAAACCTTTTAAAACATGTTATTAATTAAAATGACTTGTACAATTTGAAACAATGGAATACTTGCATCAGTATTCTCTTATACATGCCAAAAGACACTTTGTTTGTGTTTGTTTGTCTAATTGTTAGCAAGGGAAAAGGAGGGAAAAACACCAGAATTGTTGACTCAAACAAGATAGAAAGCAAACATTTGTTTAAACAGAATGTTAATTTGTCACATGTTTTTGGATGCAATGAAGTACAACCTTCTTTTGGAAAACATGGATGCTACCACCCCTGATTTCACTGTTACCACAACCATGAACCTAAAGGATTGTCTTAGAGCAGGGGATTGTCATCTTCCCACAACCCCATCCCTGAGCATTTGTCTTCACTGGAAGATGAACCAGACTTTCCTTTGGATAAGTCACAGGAGGACCTGATAGTGAGCCAAGCCCAAGTTTCAGCTCCTCTTCCTTCTCTGAACCTGACCAGACCCTTCAGCAGGTCTGGTCAGGTTCAGAGCAGGAAGAGGAACTGCAAGAGGAGAGCCCCGGCCCCAGAGAAAGGTAGAAGCTCAGGTGTCTGGCCCAGACCATTCCCCACCAACAAAGTGAGAGATTGCAGTCAAGTCACTGGGAGAAGCAGAGCTGTGGAATGCTCTCTCTAAATACTGCCTGGGATTTGGACATTGCCTGAACATGCTTGCTGTACTAGAAAGGTACATCCACCAGCTATGTTGCTGAGTACAATTTCAATCTTTGACCACTTCCACACTACACTGTTATAGTGCTATTATTCCACTTTCAACATCCTATGGAATCCTGGGTTTGTAGCTTAGGGAAGGGCATTTAGAATGCTCAGCCAGAGAGCTCTTTGGCCCCAGTAAACTACAAATCCCAGAATTCCACATGATATTGGAAGGGGAATAATGGAAATGGCTTTCCTCTTGACAGCTTGGCTTGGAAAAGTACTATTATCTTTATTTTTTATTATTATTATCTTTATTTTTATCCCACTTTTCTCCCCGAGGGGACTCAAAGCAGCTTACAACCATTAAAAGAAAATTAAAAACTGTCATAGACAAAAGTTAAAACAAAGATTAAACTACAACAATAATTAAAACATGTAAAAATACATGTAAAAATAGCGTTAAAATACCAATTAAATAACAATTAAAATGACCAGCACCGATACAAATTACGTTTAAAATGTGTGCTAGAAGAGGAATGTTTTTAGCTGTTTCCTGGAGGTAGGCAAGGAGGGTGCCTCTTTGGGCAGGAAATTCCAGAGCCTGGGGGCAGCCACTGAGAAGGCTCTCTCCTATGTTCCCACCGAATGCACCTGTGAGGGTGGTGGGACAGAGAGAAGGGCCTCTCCCGCAGATATCAATGCCCAGGCTGGTTCGTAGGGAAGGATACGGTCATTCAAGTAACCTGGACCTGAGCCATGTAGGGCTTTAAAGGTCATCACTAGCACTTTGAATTGTGCCTGGAAACAGATCAGCAGCCAGTGGAACTGTTGCAGCAGGGGTGTTGTGTGATCCCTGTAGCCAGCTCCAGTTAACAACCTCACTGCAGCTCTTTGGACCAGCTGAAGTTTCCGAATTCTCTTCAAAGGCAGCCCCATGCACAACACGTTACAATAATCCAGCCAGGATGTACCCAAGGCATGTGTCACCATGGCCAGGTCTGACATCTCAAGGAACAGGCGCAGCTGGCACACAAGCCATAAATGTGCAAAAGCACTCTTGGCTACTGCTAAGACCTGGGCTTCCAGGCTCAGAGTTGAATCCAAGAGCACTCCCAAGTTGCGAACCTGTGTCTTTAGAGGGAGTATGACAGGCTGAATCCCTATTCCCTGATCTGCCTTTCTACTAACAAGGAGCACCTTTGTGTTGTCTGGATTAAGTTTCAAAATGTTTGCCCTCATCCAGTCCATTACTGATGTCAAGCACTGGTTTAGGACCAAAACAGCTTCCTTGGCTTGTGGTGGAAAGGAGTAATAAAGTTGGGTGTCATTTGCATACTGATGACGCTTAACCCCAAAACTCTGGACAACCTCTCCTAGCGGTTTCATGTAAATGTCAAATAGCATGAAGGACAACACCGAACTCTGAGGGACCCTGCAGGCCAGAGGGCAGGAGGTTGAACAGAAGTTCCCCAGTACCACCTTCTGAGTTTGGCCCTCCAGGAAAGAATGGAGCCACTGTAAACAGTGCCCCCAAGTCCCATCTCTGCAAGGCGACCCAGAAGGATACCATGGTCGATGATGTCAAAAGCCGCTGAGAGGTCCAGCAGAACCAACAGGGACACACTCCCCCTGTCTAGTTCCTGGCATAGGTCATTCACCAAGGCAACCAAAGCTGTCTCAGTCCCATATCTAGATAATCCATTTAATCCAGAAACCCCTGAAGAGGCCACCACATGCTCCAGAACCTTACCCAAAAATGGAATATTAGAGTTTGGAATATTAGAGTATGTTTACTGGATTTACAATCCCTGTACAGTTTAAGAATTTGTTTACCCACTGGAAACCTGACTCTGATTTCTTGACCCTGGACTGTTTGACACTGGATACCCTTTGGTTCTATAGCTAACTGATTCAGAAACTCTGAACCTTGTCTGAGGTTGACAGCAGGTCAGGGATGGTTAAATGTGACCTGCAGGCTGCGTGCAGCACCCAGGGTTGCTTTTCTGACTCCAGGGCTTCAGGGTCCAATTCCAATTAAAAAAAATAATAGACCAAGGTATCTTCTCCAATACCCTCTTGGGAGGTTATGAACAATTTACCGTCTGTTCTGATGGGCTGTTTTAGGGCTAGGAGAGGCCTTTTTTCAAACAGTAAGTGCTGCAGAGTTGGCTTCTGAGCCTAAAATGGTCCTAGGAGACGTCACAAATGTGACAAAATTGCCCCCACATACCCTAAAGCAGAGGTGGGCAAAGTGTAACCCATAGGTTGAATGCAACCTCCCCTGAGGCTGTTTTTGTATCCCCTAAGGCCTTGATTTTTTTTTATTTTTTTTTGCCTTCTAGGGGTATGAGGGGCATTTTACCATGTTCCTGACCCCCTGGGCCATCTCTAAAACAGGAAGTGAACAGGAAGTGACTTTGACTCATTTCTTGTGGTTAAAAAAGGACTCTCCAGAGCATAAAATGGCTAGGAGGCTAAAATCATAGTGGAAATGCCTTCATGCACTCTAGAGGTCATTCCCCTCTCTTTTGTTGCAGCAGAGCAGTAGGGGTGTTGCCCTCCTTTTCCTGGGTGTGCAACCTCTCCACTAGTGGTCCTCCTTTGCTCGGGGGGGGCACAATGCAGCCCCTGAATCGCCAACAGTTGCCAACGAATGTCTGAGATTATCTGCTATCTCACAAACTGAGATCCTTCTCCCATCTCAGGTGACAATTATAAAAAACTTCCCCACACATAAGGCTAATGAGTAGACTGAGTAGTTAAGGAATAAAAGGATAGGTCCTCTTATCAACATTATTTATTAAATGAAAGGGAGAAGAGAATATGAGTATAAGGACTGGTGTGCTCATCCCGTGAATGGTATATTCAGCATGCAAAGATTTTCAGGAGTGAACAGAGAAGTTGGCAAACTTGTGAATGATACTAACACATAATCTACTTAGAGCAGGGGTTAGCAACTGGATGAGGGCCCATTTTCCACCTCCTCTCTCCCTACAGCCATGTGGCATGGCTAAATGCATCAGATGTGCCTTGTAGCTCCTGTTCACCATTTTTGGCCTATTTTCAGTCCAACGAGGGATTGTGGGGAGGGTTGCCAGGTCAGGACCATCCTAAGCCTTATGATTTCAGCATCAAAACCTGAGGCTAGGGATGACTCTTTGTGATGTCGCAGGGAAGGCTTTTGGTGACAGCATTAAGCTTGATACATTAAGCTTCAACTACAGTTCAAATAAAAAACACCAAGTATAACAAACAGGCAAATCCCTACAAATACATTTTTTTCAAGGTGTTGATCTTGCCTGAGGTTCTTCCCTCTCCTCCAAGGACTGGACAGTCAGACCCAAGCTCTGAGATCTTGGAACTCTAATTATGAGATGAGGATGAAATAAAACCACGATGTCTCCATGTCATTTTGGTATCTCGCAGGCAGTTTTCAGATGGAAAAATCACCTCAAAACTATCAAAGAAAATGGAGATGGTTCAGGGGGTAGCTGCCAGAAGCTTAGTGGGACAGGGTTTCAAGGGGGAGTGCAGCTTTCTCTATCCTTGACTTTGACTGTGAAGAACTCCAGAAAGATCTCTCCAAATTGGGAGAAGGCACAGTGTGTGGCAAATAAGATTCAAGAGAGGTGTAAGCGCCAATGTGGTATAGTAGTCTGAGCGTCAGACAGACCCCAGGAGACCAGGGTTTGTATCCTCACTCAGCAATGGAGACCCACTGGGTGTTTTTGGACAAGAGAAGTTGTTGTTGTTGTTGTTGTTGTTGTTGTTGTTGTTGTTGTGTGCCTTCAAGTTATTTCTGACTTATGGTGACCCAAAGGCAAACCTGTCATGACAAGACTTGTTCAGAGGAGGTTTGCCTTTCCCTTCTTTAGAGGCAAAGGCCATTTCCGCCCTACACTGTTATAGCGCTATTATTCCACTTTCAACAACCTGTGGAATTCTGGGGTTTGTAGTTTACTGAGGTCCAAGAGCTCTCTTGCAAAGAATTCTAAATGCCCTCCCTAAACCGCAAACCCCAGGATTCCACAGGATGTTGAAAGTGGAATAATAGCACTATAGCAGTGTAGAGCAGAAACAGCTTGAGAAAGTGTGACTTGCTCAAGGTCACCCAGTGAGTTTCCAAGATTGAATAGGGATTCAGTCCCTGGTCTCCACAGTTATAGTGCAATGCTCACACCACTACACCATGCTAGCTTTAGGGAGAGGAGCACCTTCCCTATAAAAGAAGGCTAGATCACTTTGGGCTTCTGAAATCAGAGAAAGACACATAAGCAGGGACAAGACAGAGGTTTATAATAATGTGTATGATATGAAGAAAATGGATAGAGAGACGCCCCCTCCCCATCTCGTAATAATAGAACTTGGGATCAGTTCTGTGGAGTACATAGCCATACATCATTGGATTGTACTCCCATCATCTTTCACCATTGCTGAAACTGGCTAGAGCTTATGATTATTTTGGCCCAACAACAACTTGATGGTCATAGTTTCCCTATCCACTGGGTGAATTTTTCACCAGCAAATACTTCCATGAACCATAATCTGACCACGCAGTCTCCAAGCATTGCCTTTGTTCTCATCTCTCTTCAGTTTCTCTGAGACTTACTGCCTTGAAATTAGGTAAAGCAAAACAATTTGCAAGACACTTTTTCCAACTGATTACAATTATTAATGCTTTTAAATTAACTATGTTTTTAATGGTTTTAAATCAATTTTTTAATGGACCTGTTTCATACTTCTTAAACTTTTGTATGATGTAATGTTTTAGCTATTTTGTTTTAGATCACATTGTAAGCTGCTTTGGGTCCCAAACAGAGAAAAAAGAGGAATATGAACTGTGTGTAACCTAATCTCCTTTTGCTCTCTTTTCGGTCCTCCAAAAGGAAGATGGGTTCTGTTTTTTCTGAATGTCGCATTCTTGTGGCCGGATCCAAGGCTGCCTTTTCTTTGTGAGAACTGCTTCAGAGCCGAGCAAAGACCCAGAAATGGTCAAAGGGCCTCAGCATGATCTCAGATTTTACATCTCCTGCTCTTCCCACAGCTTTATAATTAATCTTCCCCCTCAAAGCCCCAGCTTTTGAAGAACCTCTCTGTGAGTTTGAATCATTCTAGACAGGGAGACAACAGTCACTGATAGTTGTTCTTCTTCTGGCTAGCCCGAGATAAAAAGTAACAGGAACTAGGAGTGGAGGCAGAATCATGTGCTAGTTTTCAGTGCAGACGACGCAATGCTCCACTGATGCCAAAGAAAGCATTGTAGACCTTGGATTTGGCATCTATGGAAGGAGAGCTCTGCAGACGCAACAAGGCACCCCGAGAGGTCAGGACAGAGATGATGCTGTCATTTCAGGCATATCCAGCTGTAATGTAGCAAGGAAAGGAAGAAAGACAAGACATGGGGCTTTGTTTGGACAAAATAGATTTGCTGCTTGCAGTGCTAGCCTTTCCTAGCAGATGAATTTATCAGTGGGTGGTGGCTAGTATTTGTTTGTTTGTTTGCTATGCCTTTGCTTGGCTTCAGGCACTAAATGTTATTCCATGAAATATGCCATCAGTCTAAAGGTCAACTAGGGAGCACAGAAGAAATGTCAGTCTGGCTGACTTGGGCAACCTAAACTCCAGTGAGAATACCAGTGATTGTCAGGGCTGCATCAATTGCTAGGTCAATTTATTTCAAAAATCTACACCATAGTTCACTTGCTTTGGGAATCACAACTAGACCAAAGTGAGCTTCCTGGCTGACTATGGATTTGAACCTGAATCTCCCCTACTTTAGCAATTAGCAGTTACATTTCTATACTGCTTATCAGTGTGAAGCACTCCCTAAATGATTTACAATGCATTTTAGCTAATTGCACCCAACAAGCTGGGTACTCATTTTACCAACCTATGGAAGGATGGATGGCTGAGTCAACCTGGAGTCCTGCAGGATTGAACTCACAACATTGTGGCTGCAGTACCGGCATTTAACCACTGCACCACCAGGGTTACCTTGGGCCCTTTCCGCAATGCACCTTTTCGCAGAGCTGGGGTGCTGGGATCACACGAGCAGCCTCTAGCGAAAGGCTCACACGTCCCAGTTCCTTCAGCTCCGCAGCTGCCGCCTGCTCGCGCAAGAACCCCGCCTCTTCCTTCCTGCGCTGGGGCAGGAAGTGCAAACGCCACGGCTACGGAGCTCCGCACGCACGGCAAGTGTGTGTGGGGGCCCAAGCAATGCACGATCACGCACTATTTTCGGCTCACAGCCAAATATGAAAAAGTGTGCAGTCAGCGCCTGCCAGCCCCTGGAGCATCATGCAATTGTGAGTGCGTCATGTGGACCGCTCCTCACATTTGCATGATGCTCAAGGGGCCCTTTTGCATGGCAAATGCCCTACAAAAAGGGCTTTAGTCCAAAGCTCTAATTGCTATACCATGAAGATGCTTTACCTGAAGAATGTTACCATGTGGCAAGCTGAACACACCTAGAAGGTCTGTGATTAGCCTATTCCTCATCTCAGTTTGATCTTCCCTTCAAACAAAAAACAAAAGGCCATTGAAACAACAAACTGGGCTACTGGCCTGAGGAGGGAATGCAAAGCAATAATGTCCAGCCACACTGTTCCTGGAGAATTGATACTTACCATATAGATGGTAATTTCTGGCAAGGTATCACTATGCTTAATGAGCATGGCTCATTAAGGTGTACCATAGCATACTTTCATCTGACCTGATTTGTGATTTGGTAGGAACAGTCCTGTTTAATCCTCTGCCCTCCTTTTTCAACTGCTATTAAAATGTCCCACTGTTCCTCTCCTCCTCCCACTTTACTTCTTTGTCCTCTGCTTATTCAACTGCTGCTCACTGAGTTCAAACTGCCAAAGTAATCTGTTTTTGATTAATTTAGCAGATGGGGAGATGACAGGAGGGGGTAGAATCTTGCCCTTCCCAGTAGACTGAGGCAAAAGCAAACTGACACAGCTTCTCTTAGCACACGTCTTCTTCCTCACAAATAATTTTTGCCATTGTGACTACACACTGATGTTGCTTGGTTACATACATCCTGCATTTCATCTGTGAACTGTTGGAGGATATGCCATAGCAAGGTGTAGCTTTTGCCCCTTGAAAAGCACTGGGATATTTGTCTGATTACAAGTAATTAGGCTACACACAAAGGCCTAATCATTGCTTCGTCTTCATGACAAAGTATAGTTCATTCTGGACCCTGAACCATTTGCTAGGAACCCATTAAGATAAAACCTAGAAAACTAAACCTGATGAAACTGCAATCAAGCTTTCAGCTGAGTACAAAAATTAAATATTCTCCTTCTCTCATACATACGCTGTGTGTGCATATACACACAATCTTTGATTTATTGGAGAGATGAAATTAGTTTATTGTAATTTGTCTTTTAATTGGTACTGTTGAGTACACTTTGCATTGCTTTGGTTGTAAGGATCCCTGCCTTCTCTGAGGCTTTGGGGCACAGGAAGAGAGGAAATGAATAACAGAATTTCTGAGGTTAAGGCAGGCGTATTCAGTTTCCATAAACTGTGGGCCTTTATGTCACAGCAACGGCAGGGGGTTGGGGAAGCTGAATCAGAAAGAGTTCATAATTTTCACAGAGTGACGCTTGGTAGGTAGGAAGAGTGTCCAGTGCAGAAGAAACTGGATCATTTCAGAATTATCTTCCATTACAAATCTCATCTTGCAGGTACTAATGGCTCTGCTGAGCTGACCAAGGACACCCAGTGCTTTCTGATTTGCTTAGCATTCAAGAATGCTTAGCATCTCTCAAAATGTAATAGGGGCCAGCCCGACCTCAGCAAGTACAACCAAAGACACTTCTTGTGTATGACTCTCTGCCTGAAGCCAATTCTCACAAATATGCCTCAGTGAGATAGCTTATTCTACAATTTAAGGTGTCTCTGTCTTCTTGTTAACACATGCTGTTCACAGAATCACCATACTGTCTATTTTATCTAGTAAGACCAAAATAAAGACTATATACTGAAGTTTTATAATCAATCCATCTACCACTGTGGGTATCTCCTGAAGAAATTTCACATTTCTGTTAATGTTTGCTTTAGAAAGCATAGTTATGAACTAATTTTGACTAAATATGATGTTTACATTTAGGTTGACTTTCTGAACATGTGTGTGTGTGTGTTTGTGTGTCTGCATGTTTTGGGATCAAGTGGTAAACCTACATCATCAGCTTGTGCAGTGCTAGGTAAATTTATAGACAGACAGACAGACAATTACACACACACACACAGAAATAATTGCCCTTCAGTAGTATCAAAATGTACCAGCTGCACTCTGCCTTGTGGCCTAGGCCAATCCTAGCCAACTACCTATTTTAGAAGAGGGTACAAGATCAGGTTTAGCAATGCCCACCTCTTGAGGGCAGGCCCAATCTGGCACAGTGAAGTAACTGCTTCAGAAAGCAGATGGTATGGTGGGAAAAAGAGTCAGAACACGACAATAGGGAGTTGGGGGGGAAAGCTGTGTTTATGGCAAGTGGTATGCCCAATGCTCCCCGAGTTTGCTCTCAAGGGTGTCCTAAGATTAAACTGTCATTTTACTAAGTATATGGAATGGATGGAGGACACCTTCGCGTCTTTCACTGCAGGCAGCAAAATGATTTTGACCTGGGCATCTTGCTTAAAGGCAGCAACAGGCAAGCCACATGCAGGTCAGTATTTAAGTTTTATGGAGATGTATCACAAAAAGTAAGGAGTTCCGTACACTCCAAATGTCCTGATCTGGCAGAGACAGTCTTGATTAATCCTCTCTCCGCCCCCTTTTTCAGCTGCCTTTAAAATGTCCCAGTTTTTTTCTCTTCCTCCCACTTTCCCCCTTTCCCCTCAGTTTACTTCAGCTACTGTAAACTGAAGTCAAAGTGCAAAAGTAGTTGTGACAGAACCCTTCTTCAGGTTGGCTCCGCAGTTCCAGCACTTGGGAGTCCTGTCACTCACCCTGCTCTTTTACCATTAAGATCCTCCCCTGGATCTGGTACTCAGGCCTCAAGGTGACCACTAAACTGAACAAGTGGCTGTGTAGGTTCAGTGGATTCAGTGTGGTAATGTGTGACCAGTCTTCCCTTTCAGCTCTTAAATGTGAATAGACACAGTTGCAATAAATAAAAACAGCAAATATTTGTTATATGACAACTAGCAAACAAGTTGAACAGGAACTCATTCCAAATTCCCAGCTCCCAAAACCCTATCCAGTTCTTCACCTTGGCCATTTCCGCATTAGCCACGATGATTCCACTTTCAACATCCTCTGGAATCCTGGGGTTTGCAGTTTCGGGAGGGGCCAGCCGGCTAGTACGGAAATGGCCCTTTGTCTCTGACAGGCTAGTGTGGAAATGGCCCTTTGTCTCTGACTGCACTGTGTGTATGTACCTTTAAGTCACCTGTTGACCCCATGAATTTCCTAGGGTTTTTTTAGGCAAGGAATACTCAGAGTTCGTTTTGCCAGTTTTTTCTGCTGAAATTGCCTACAGCACCTGGTATTTGTTGGTGGTCTTCCATCCAAGTGATATCCAGAGCTGATCCTGCTTAGCTTCCATCAGATAGGATATGGTACATTCAAGGTATTGTATTAACTCTCTCCATACCATACTGCTCCTGACTCTTTTATAGACCTCTTGGTTATACCCCACAGGATTCTGAAGACTATGATTAGCAAGCTTTAATCAGGTTTGTCCAGCTTCTCACTTCACAGTAGTTTGCACTCCATTAACTCAGTAGGGGAAAGAGGAGAGAAGGGAACAGGATCTTGCACATCCCAGTAGGCTCAGGCAAAAGCAAACTGCTGAGCCTCTCCTAACATATACGTTCTTCCTCATCAAAAACTTTCGCCATCTTGACCACAATCTGATGTTGCTTGGCCACATGTATCCTGGTTTTCATCTGTGAAAGTTTGGAAGGTATGTGATTTTTACGAAAGGGCTGGCAAAACATCATACAGTTGGCCCTCCACATTTGCCAGGGTTTGAGGCACAGGACCGCTGCAAATGTTGAAAAACCACAGGTATCAAGATGTGTGTGTTTGTGTATCTGTGGGATGGGGGGTAAGGTATGGTGGGGAGAATAGGCACCCAGGGTCCCAATCAGGTCAGGGAAAGAAGAAGGAAGAGGGATGGGTCAGTATGGTAGCCCTATATTTCCTTTCTCTTGCCCATCTCCTTTCTTAGTGGTGTGGGGAGGATCAGGAGAGGGTTTGTGGTGGTGAGAAATCAGGCTGTGAGCCATCCTTAGATGACCAGGCAATGGCTGGTAGAGGAAAAGGAGGAGGAGAACCAGTGGCGGTTTTTAAAGGGCTTCACAGCCTGATTGAAGGGGAAAGTTTCCCCAGAAAAGAAGCCTTTGCAGGGTGGGGAAAGGGTTTGAAGAAACTCATAAATAATCAAATTCATGAAAGTATCAAGTAAGGTAGAAAGAGCACTTGTGTAGCTGAAAAGATTTCTTACTTATTCTCAAAGGAAATGGAGTGAGAAAAGGGTATCCTTAAAGTTTCTGTCCCAGGTTTTGGGCAGGAAGAAGACATCCATTTGCTGTGGGCTCTCTCCCATCCCATTCCTCTCCCTGACCTGCAAGGCAACGATAGGCTCCTTTCACCCAGACTTCTTCAAAAGACTACAGTCACAATCTGTTGGGGGATTGCAGACGCATAATCTTGAATTACATATTTGTTACTGTGTGGTATTCATAATCCCTCTGTAGCCCCTAATTCAGGGGACGCTTAGGGATTGCGAATGTCCGCAATCCCCACTTACCAGGAAGCAGCTGCTGCAATTGATGGAGGACCATTCCCCTGTTGCTTGAGAAATTGCTGATTGACATTCACACCCTCCTCTTGTGAAAGTGATCTCTGGCGTGGAAGGGAATTATGACAGGAACCCCACTTCTGCCTGTCTGAGATCACTCACGAGAGGGGATAGAAGCATCAGTCAGCTGATTCCTGAGCAACAAGGGAAGGGACCCCCATCAATTGCAGTGGCTGCTTTCCAATAAGTGGGGATTTGGGGAGTAAGTGGTCCAGAATTCACTGTGTAGGTCTGTAACTATGGTAATTACACATTTATAATTGCCCAATAGGTTTCCAGCCAATAATTCCAGCTGAAGCTGGTGTTAACAGCCCTTGCTTTGTCAACAGTAGCCTGTGGCTAACGCTAGGCAGTGACAGCCTAAGCCTGTGATGTATCAACAGGGTGTGGGAAGGAGAAGATGGTGATAAATTTCCCTGGAAGGGTTTGTTCTTGGACTTTGATACCTAAGGGCTCTTTCAGACTACAGATATAGTGCTATGATTCCATTTTAGCTGCCATGGCTTGATCTTGTGGAGTCTGGGGACTTGTAGTTTGGTGAGGGGCTGGAGCTTTCAATCTTAGCCCCTTTCGCATGGCATTTGCCATGCGAAAGGGCCCCTGGAGCATCACACAATTGTGAGGAGCAATCCACACAACGCACTCGCAATTGCGCGATGTTGCTGGGGCCAGCAGGTGCCAATCGTGCACTATTTCATGTTCTGCTTAGAGCTGAAAATGGTGCGTGACCACGCGTCGCTCCGGGGCCCCGGGCGCACCTACTGTGCATGTGGAGCTCCAGAGCTGTGACGCTCGTGCTTCCTGCCCCAGCGCAGCCTGGGAAAATCCCAGGCTGTGCTGTGGAAGGAAGAGGAGGGGCTCTCATGCTGCCTGCTTGCTAACAGGCAGCGGCTGTGGAGCTGAAGCAACAGGGACGTGAGAGCCTCTCGCAAGATGCTGCTTGCGCGATCCCTGCACTCCAGCATGGGAAACAGGTAAGCTGTGGAAAGGGCCTTAAATTCCACATTCTTAAACTACACTACACTGCAGTGTAGTCAAACTACACTACAAAGTGGAACCACGGCAGTTGAAATAGAATCATAATGTTCGAATTGCATAGTAGGAAAGGAGCCTAAGAAACATAATGGGAAAGTCTCTTGGCCTTGACTGTATCCTGACAGTGAACAGATACCAATTAAATTTTTTTAAAGAGTTAGTATTCGCTGTGCCTCTATCCCATCCAGGAGAAGTTTGGACCCTGACTCAGCTGCTGTTTACAGGGAAGGGGACAGAAGGGCCATTGAAGTCTTTCTTTGGCATGGTGAGTAGTCTAGTCTCTTTGGCATGGAGTTGCTTCCTTTTTCATGAAGGAACTGTCAACTGCTAGCCCATAGCAAAGTAATATTATGCCAAAAAAAGAGAGGCTGCATTCACAGTGTTCTCTCTGCTCAAAAGCCAAGGCTAAATTAGATAGGCCTCATCCCTCTCTGTGACACTGAGATACAATCCAGCTCCTAATCCAGAGAGAGGATGCTGAGAAAAGAAGCTGGGCATTTCCTCCTCACCCCCACCAGGACTTTCCAGTTGGAAAGGTCAAGTCTGGCAGTTCTTTTTCCTCTGTCCTCTCCCCCACTGCTTCGATCCCATTCTTAATTGTCACCTTTCTTTTCTGCACACGGACACAGAGCCAGCCTCATCAGTGGGGAAAGACGGCAGCCACCTTAGAAAGATACTAGGGGGCAGCAGTGGTACTCCCAACCTTTCTTTCTGAGCCCTCTGGCCATCCCCCTCTTTTAAAAGACAAAGTTGCCATGTGGCCTGGCCTGCCCCTCTTGAACTAGCCTGGTGCACTCAGCTAGGGTGAAGAAAGTGTCTCACTGCCAGTTAGGGTTGCCAGTTCTCAGGACCTGACCTGTGTCTCCAATTTATGTGGGTCATCTCCAGGTGACAAGGGTTTTCGAGTTTTGGTGGGCTGAGCTCCAGGTGAAAAAGGAATGTCTGGGTGAAAATTTTCAGTTCATCCAGTAGAGCAGCAACTTGCTACAATTTTGCAACACTTAATTGATTTGTTGCTGCAACTTGCAAAGACTCTCCATGGTGGTTTATGCATCCACTTGGCTAGTTTCCTTCTTCTCCCTGAAATGTGGTGTCAGTGTTCACCATCCATTCAGCTCTGTATCCACTTTCCAGCTAGATGTAAGAATGTGTGTGCACATGTGTGTGCACACACGCACCTTCAAGCCTCCTGTCAACTTATAGGGACCACATGAATTTCATAGGGTTTTCTTAGGCAAGGAATACTCAGAGGTGGTTTTGCCAGTTTCTTCCTCTGAAATACAGTCTACAGCACCCAGTATTCATTAGTACCCGGTTTTCATCCAAATACTAACCAGGGCTGACCCTGCTTAGCTTCCAAGTTCAAACAGTATCTGGTGCCTTAGGTAGGCTAGATTAAATGTTCCTTGTCCCATCATCCCAGGTAGGTAAGAAGGAATGATCTCCTCATTTCTCTTTGTTCTGGGATCAGCCCATTTAGCTAAGATTTTGCTCTTAACTTCCAATCAAGAAAATAAGTTCTGCATTTTTGTTTCTGTTTGAATTAGGTATGAGAAACTGTGGCTGGTAGTTTTTTAATAAAAGTTTTTATTAAATATTTTTCTGTACAATAAAATATCAAATGATGTACAAACAAATAAAACCAACAACACAAGAAAGAAGAAACAAAGAAACAGAGTAAAGAAAAGACAAGAATAATAGAAAATAATAAAAAAAGAATTTACATTTGACTTCCAACTTTCCTAATGATTACATAATAACTATAAAAAGTAACTTCTTATTCTAGATACCATCCATATACTTTTACTGCTTATTTACCCCCTAAATATACTAATTATCCAAACCTAAAGGGTTATAGTTTCTTGCAAAAAGCTAATTAAAGGTTCCCAGTCTTTCAAAAAAGTTGGCAGTTATTTTTTTTTTCTATTCAATACTGTCCATTTGTCAATTTCAGCTAAGTCTATCAGTTTCAATAAGTCCTCACTTGTTAATATTACTGTATTTTTAACAAGGGACTTATATGCTCTCTAAAACTGCATTCTGGCTGCTGCATCTTGAGTCCACTGAAGTTTCTGAACAGTTTCCAAGGGCAGTCATACAGGACATTACAGTAGTCCAACCAAGATGGAATCAAGACATGTGTTACTGTAGCCAGATCTGATGTCTCAAGGAATGGGCACAGCTGGAGCACTAGTTTTCACTGTGCAAATGCACTCCTGGCCACTGCTGAAACCTGAGCATCCAGACTCTGAGTTGAATCCAGGAGAACATCCAAGCTGTGAGCCTGAGATTTTGGGGAAAGTATAACACCATCCAGCAAAGGCAGAGTCCCCATTTTCTGATCAGCCTTTTGACTAACCAAGAGCACCTCTGCCTTGTCTGGATTAAGCTTCAATTTGTTTGCCCTCATCCATTCCATTACTGACAAGAGATATTGGTTCAAGACTGAAGCCCTTTTCACACAGCATTTGCCATGTGAAAGGGCCCTTTGACCGTCTTGCAAATGTGAGGAGCAGTCCACATGACAGACTCACAATCGCGCGACACTCCAGGGGCTGGCAGGCGCTGACTGCGCACTTTTTCATTTTCAGCAGTGAGCCGAAAATGGTGCACGATCACGGATTGCTCCAGGGCCCTGCATGCACTTGCTGTGTGTGTGGAGCTCTGGAGCCAAGCGCTCGCGCTTCCTGCCCCAGCACAGCCTGGGAAACTTCCAGGCTGCACTGAGGAAGGAAGAGGCGGGGCTCTCGCATGAGCAGGTGGAGGCTGCGGAGCTGAAGGAACCAGGACACAAGAGCCTCTTGCTAGAGGCTGCTTGCGTGATCCCTGCACCCCAGCTCTGCAAAAAGGTGCATTGCGGAAAGGGCCTGAGACAGCTTCCTTGAAATCAGATGAGAAGAAGAGGTAGAGTTGAATGTCGTCACCATACTGGTGACAGTGAACGCCCACATTCTAGATAACCTTCCCCAGTGGTTTCATGTAGATGTTAAATAGTGTGAGGAACAAAACAGAATCTTGAAAGATTCCACAGGCAATAGCCATGGAGTCGAACAAGAGTCTCCCAGCACCATCTTCTGAATTCATCCCTCCAGGAATGACTGGAACCACAGCAGAACAGTGCCTCCAATTCCATCCCAGAGAGTTGGCCGAGAAGAATACCATGGTCGATGGTATCCAAAGCCATTGAGAGTCCAGAAGAACCAACAGGGACATACTCCTACTGCATAGGTCATTCATCAAGGTGACCAAAGCTGTCTCCATGTCATAACCAGGTCTGAGACCAGACTGAAACATCCATTAGGGGCATGGGGTACACTTTTGCTAGATTTTTGCAGCCCCTTTGTGCCAATTTAAGCCCAGAAGAGTACTTTGAAACACAAAACTTGGTGAAAAGGCTCACATATCCCCAGGAGCGTTTGGGGGACCTTTTTTTTTTTTTTTTGTGAGAGTAGGTGGTTTTCCAAGGTCTCTTGGGGGTAAACGCAGCCCTGTAGCCTTCCACAGTTGCACACCTCTGCTTTAGTGGCAATATGTGCCAGATGCCAGCAAATGTATCATTTTTCCTACTAAAGATAGCTCCATTTTACAGATGAGAAGAGGTCTTGATCAAAGCCATTTGATGAATTCCTACCTGAGTGGGAACTAAAGCACCATTTTACATTCAAGTGCCTTTTTACAGTTTAAATCTGACATTTGATTTATTTTTAACCCACCCTTGTTTCAAGAAACCCAGGATGACATGTATGATTTTCTCCATTTAATTTTCACATCAACCCTATGAAGTAGGATTAAGTTGGAATTGACTGGTCCATGGTCAGCCTGTGGGCTTTATGGCTGAAAGAAGGCTGGACTATTCTAATTACTCTGTACTACTTTACCCACTTCTGCCTTTCTGATGCAGCCTCTCAGAGCTGTTCCTTTTGCTGCTTTTCTTCTGCTATGGGCACTCTGCTTGGAGGTCTCACCTTCACTGTACTGGCCAACCACTCCTTAGTTTAGTGAGGTCAGACAAGATCAAGGCCTACTGTGATGTGGTTGCTTTGCCACCAGGGCCAAGAAGTTCAGCAGTTCTTGTTCAGCCTGAGAGCTGGCAATCCAGACATAGCACACTATCTTTCCTTTCAAGCCCGTGTCTCAATGACATTCAGTCTTCTTTGTTCCCTAAAACACTTGTGTTGAGTAAAGAACTGAAGAGAAAGGGAGCCTCCCCACTTTACTTGCTCGCAGAGATATACAAAACCCTTCTCTGCTTAGCTTTGTTTCCCTTACACAGGCAAACAGTAAATTCTCCCAGGCTCCCAGGGATGGATTTTATCACAGCTTGGCTCAGATGAATGCCTTGGCCTGTTCCCTGCTGGGATATAACACATGAGAACAAGCCAGGGCTGCTTTGGAGCCTTTTGTAGGCACAGTAAGGAGCATTGCCTCTGTTACCAAGCGGCATCAAGTCCAGTGTGACTTGAACACCACAACAGCTCTAGACACAGAGGGAGTCCAAGGCTCCAATCCTACATGGCCCAGCATACCATAGTAGTTCCACACACAGAACTATGCTACTCTAGCCATTTAGCACACCCTGGACCTACTGCAGAGCTGTTGAAAGGAGCGCTTCTCCAGTACTTCCTTGTATATGAGTTTTCAGCAGCACAGATTCTTCTGTGAAGTAAGCCCTTATCTTCATTTCCATGGTGGGATAGTGAAGATGCAAGAAGGTATTGTTGGGAAGCAAAGAAGACATTGGTTATGCTGCTAAAATGCATGCAACCTGATCATCATCAGAAAACAAATTGGCTGTTTCTCCTTGTAGACTTCTGATAGACTTTATTCTAAGTTATAATACCCTCCTTACCCACAACCTCCACATGCACAGTTTCCAAGTCGGGCAAGGTATTGCATCCCCATACCTAAAATGGCACAATGTGCACATGGACACACTGAAGCATCCTGAAACACATTGCTGCCATTTAATACAATGGGAGGCGAGCATTCACAAATTCTGCTATTTGCAGGGGTTCCTGAATCAGAACCCCTGCATATACAGAGAGCCCATTGTAGTTTTGAAAATCAATTTGGGGCCTGTTAAACTTGTTTTCTAAATGTCAGCCAGTTTCTTACATGAATGCTTATGGACAACAAGATAGAAATGTATCAAAAGAATGCATCAAATTACTGCTGAAAAATAAAAGAAGAACATGTTCTGATTTGGAGCAGGTAATATTTAATCAGGAGAGTGGCACACACCTATATTTCCTCTCCATCTTTTACCATCCTAGCAAAGAAATTACTTTGTATGATTTACTGTCAACACATTTCTTTCTCTTTTCTTCTTTTTTCCTTATAGTAATCAGTTATCCTAGCTTCTTTTTGGCAAGATGCTTTCTAATCCCTAAAAGGCTATATAAATTGCTCTGGAACATTTTGGGGACGTTGTGGTAAATACATGATTCTCTTTCTCAACTTCTCCATGAAAAATGGACCACACAGCTCTCCCTGCTCTTGTTACGAGCTACATAATGTGATGATTTCCAGGCCTTAATCTATTTGGCAGGCCTAGGCCAAGACATTTTGCTGCCTGAGGCAAAGGACATGATAAGATATTCAAATGTATATGTACACACAAAAGCACACACGCGCACACATACACAAACACACACTCATCATTTTATGTATAGACAGCAGCTGGATTGGCAATTGATTTTTACTTCAAAACTGCAGATGATACAGCATCTTCTGTTTTACCCAAAGGCAGCAAGTTTAAGGGAAGCAGATTAGGTTGTATAGCACAAAAGGACAGAAATATGTCCTTATTTTATTTTTGCATGCTAGCACAAAACATTTCCAAAGTTTTCTCCCCACTGGGAGAAATATTAAAATGTTTGCATTTTTCCTATGATTTTTTTTATTTCAATTCTTTTCCTTTAAAAAAATGTGTGAACTTTTCTTGCACAAGATATTATTTTTGCAAGGTTTGACAGTGTTCTTTGCATTCCCAGTGGCATGTACACCTCTGCCTTCTTGAGAGAGGGTATGGGCTGTGGTGGGGTAGAGTAGGGTTAGGAAGCCCAGTGGGGAGGCTGCCACTGTTGGACCCCAAAATCTGCTTCCTGAGGCAGTTTTCTCACTTTGCCCGGTGGAAGGGCCAAGCTTACTATTTGATAGAATATGAGGATCAAAGTAGGCATGTGTACAAAGCACATACCTGTCCCTTTGCCTCTGCAGTAGGAGTGGGGTCTATTTGTTACATCAATTAATTTGTTGTGGAAGATAGAACTTTTAATAAGGTATTTTAAAGCTGTTTTCAACTTGTTTTTTTAACATAGTTATTTTTTAAAAAAACTTTTGTATTAATAGTTTTTAATTGTACTTTGTTTTAACCTGCTGTGAGCTCCCTTGAATCCTATGCTGGCAGAAAGATGGGATATAAATAAAATAAGGTGCATAAGAAAAGAGTGAAGCCCAATTCTTCCCCTGCCTTAAGTCTAAGTGAAAATCTATTTTTGTGAATGTATTTCACTGTAGTAAGTATATAGCATTTATAAACAGGGCTTTCTCTTCATTTTATTGTTGGCAGTAATTGATGTTCTTGTTGCTGATCCAGAAATTCCATGATATTTTCTTTTTTGGTTTGATTACTTGCATTACTGGCTGAAGGGATGCTTAGTTCAGAGAACGATAGTGTTGTTTTCATTTGACTTTAATTGCTTGGCTGCCTGTGATTTGCAGTGGAAAGAGTACTGGCTTCTTAGGCTGATCTGGCACCAGAAACCAAATGTTCTTCAGTAGGCTTACTAATAAGGAGATCTGGGGGAGCTTTTGCTGTGAAACACGTCTTTTCCCAGCTCAGACTTCTGCCTTTAAAAAAAAGTAAAATAAAGAGTACCCATTATAAAGCAGAACTGGTAGGGCAGACCTTGAGAGAAGTGAAGAGCAAAGGTTGAGGAGGCCTCTTACTTTGATCTCTACTACAGAACCAATTTACGTTCCACTTGAAGAGGCATAGCCTTTCCAGAGGGAAGCATTTGCTGTGGTGAGCTTCACCGAGCCAACGTGCCCGAGGTAATCAGGAGATGTAACATCAGGAGATTCAAGATCAGATTTCCCACTGTTTCTGTTTCTGTTTTTAATTTCAAAGCATTTGCACCTATGCTAGAGTTCCCATATTTTGAAAAGCAACAAAGAGGACATATTTACTGACTGGCTACTTCAAATCATCAATTGCCATGACAGCTCTCACTTTAAATGCACCTAATGAACTGTGATAATTGCTACTGGAACTATTCCTAGCCTTTATTGTATTTAAACAACAACAGTTTCAATTGATTATGTAGTGATATTTAATTCCAACTAAATCTTAAGACTGAATTGCAAGACAGAAATTTCAGCTCTGAAAAAGAGGACATGTCTAGGGGAAAAAGAAGATGAATGCGGTTTGAGCATTGGGTCTACAACTGTGGAGAGCAGGATTTGATTCCCCACTCAGTCATGGAAATCCACTGGGTGACCTTGGGCACATCAACACATTCTCAGCCCCAGGAAACCTCATAATAGATTCACCTTAGGGTTGCCATAAGTCAGAACAACTTGAAGGCATGCAACAACAGACAACAATGGTAACCCTGTCCAGTGCTCTTCTTGCAGTAAAATTCATCTCCTTTCCACAGGTGCTGTTCATTTCATGGGGCACAAAGTAACTTCACGAGGTGGGGCTGTTCAGTGAGAAAACTGGATGGGGCAAGAAACTCTTTTGGGAGAATGTTGCAATCCTGCTTTTATATATAGCTATAGTCTTCTTTAGAAAGCCAGACACAGTTCACATTCCCAAACAAAGTCTATAGTAGAAGCCATAGTCAACATTTACAGAAACTTAACAGTCAATTACCATTCTTGTTTCAGCAGTCCAGGTCAGCAGCAAATTCAGAGTATCAGTTCAAGGAAGCATCCAGCAGCACACAAAGCAAGAGTCGAGATTTTTCAGGAACCCAAGCCAAGGACCAAAAGAAGAATGCTTCGCTTCCACAAGAATTGGCAGTTGTCTCCAACAAACCACTTCTGGTATTTATTGGCGAACAGTCTCCTCCAACTGTTTGCCTGATTAATGAGACTTTCCCATAGAAGTGCTCTGAGTCTCATGAGCTCTCTTCCTTGTCTATACTCGGTTGCAGGAAGTATTGTCTTGTTCTTGACTGAGTCTTGACTGTTGAGGATGACCCTGTCTATGTTTGCACCTGGGTCCTGGGACTGAAGCATGACAGCTACAGCTGTAGCTATAGCTATCAATACGGTTAGATTGTTGTTGTTATGTCCCTTCAAGGGTCCTTAGACTTACCTTGATCTTATCTTATGGTTTTCTCGGCAAGATTTATTCAGAGAAGGTTTGCCGTTACCTTCCTCTAAGGCTGACTGTGACTTGCCTAAGGTCACTCATGGGTTTCCATGGCCCTCCACATATATGTCAAGTGGAGAACTCTGCAACTCAGAATGCATCATCTTGTTGTTGTTGCTGTTGTTGTTGCTGCTGCTGCTGCTGCTGCTCTTATTTGCAGTTAAGTCAGCTTTGACCTGAGGTTTTGAAAGCAGAGCAGGGATTCAAACTCTAGTCTTCTGGAGTCCTAGCCCAACACCCGAATCACTCCACTGTGGTGGTTCCCAGTTATAGCCAGATATATAGATATATATCCTCTCTGTTTGCATGTGTCTATGTCGGAGTCCAATTTAAAGATAAAGAATCAAAAGGTGAGGCCTTGAAGTTGCCCATCAACAGCTAGTATCTTGATGACAGACTGAACGTGTAGCCAGGTCACCTGCTTGCAGTTTCACCCACCATGCTGAAATATGTTATTAAAAGTATTTTTCCCCATCTATGCATTTGTGTGCATATTTAAATGGAAGCCTGTATTCTCTTTAACCCTCTTTTTTATCACATACAATCAGCCACACTGTTCATCAGACACCTAGGCATCTGTGCCAAGCCTCACACTGCTCCAAGAAGAGGGCCCAAACCACTGTAGCCACACCCCTACATCTTAGGAAAGGCTTGTTTTTGGAGAAGAGGCCCTTCATATGCCACTTCTAGTGTTGGCTTGGCAATGGGGTTATGCAATTTTATTATCACAACTGCAATGGAATGAGGTCTGGGGCTAAGTGCCAAACTATGAAACACTCACTACCTTGTGCATGGTTCTTTTCCAGAGGAAGGAATATAGTTTAAACTGCAAATGTAGAAACTGCAGTTGCCAGTAAATGACCAGTGGGGGTGGGTTGATTATAAAACCTTTATAACCAACATTTTTTCAATGGATTTCTTCCACTGGGTTTCTTCCTTACATAATTCATGAGTTTGCCATAAGTCGACAAGCAACTTGAAAGCGCATAGATACGCACAGACAATCTTTGCAACAGACCCATTCCTTGATCCAGGCCAGGTTTGTTAGAATGTCCTGCACTACATAAAAGCAGTCCATTCCAGACTTTCTGTTGTATGTCTGAGAAGGCCAAAACAGTTGGCTGTTGCTCTGGATCAGAAAGGAATTACTGAACAATAAAGCCTGCATCTCTTTTAAGTGTCTCAAAGTAGAGTTGCTAGATCTCAGGGCCTGGCTCTTAATTCTCAGTTTTTGTGAGTCATCTCCAGGCAAGAGACAGCTTTGATGGGCTCACCTCAAGACAAAAGGAAAGGGTTCAGCTATTACAGCAGCAACTTGCTGCAGTTTACAGACTCAACTGATTTGTTGCTGCAACTTGCAAAGATTCTCCAGATGGGCTACATATTTTCCCTCTCGGTGGCTGTGGTGCCAGGGTTCACCGTCTGTTCTGCTTTGGATCCATCTTCTGGTTAGAATCAAGTAGGATGGATTAAATGTTCTTTATCCTGTTTCCCAGGCAGGTGAGCAAGTTTGGGTGGCGCTTAATGATGTTTAGTGACATCACCAGGGTCCATCTCTAGACCTTTGATTTTGGCTCTGAAAACTCAGGGACTGAGATAATCCTGAACTGACAATACTACTGAAAAGCATACAGTTTTACTTCTGAGAACTTAGCTGCTAGACTCAGCATTTACATGGGACAAAATGCCTTGGCAGGGAGTTTGCAACCTTCAGTAAGGAGAAAAAAGCCTCATTAAATGTAGAGCTTGGTCATTGGTTCCCCGCCACTATCACATGGCACTGCAATTTGTAACCTCCAATTGTATTTTTTAAAAGATTAAAATGATGGAAGGAGCAGGGAGCTATGCAATACACAATTGGAACATGATGGGAATCCTGCAGTCTTCAAGATGTTGTTTGACTGAAGCACTCAGCGGTTCTAGCTAGCAGAGCCAATGATAAAGAATGCTGGGAGTTGTAGTTTAACAAGATATGAAGGGCTGAATGACTCCCACCCATGGTTAGAGCAAAATAACATGAGTAGAATTTCCCTCCATTGCTTTGTTCTTCTAAGGGCAGTGCCAGCTGAGTGGAGTGGTCAGTCCATACAGTCATAGAATCATAGACTTGGAAGAGGCCCTATGGACCATCAGGTCCTATCTCCTACTCAATGCAGGAGCTTAAACAAAAGCATCCCCACCAGGTAGCTGTCCAACATCTTTCTGAGGATACCCAGAGAAGGAGACCCCATCACCTCTCTAGACAATTGGTTCCATTGCCAAACGGTTCTCACTGTCAGGAATTTGCTTCTAATGTTCAATCAAAATCTACCTTTCTGTGACTTAAAACCATTAGACATTTGGGCACTGACTACTTCCAGAACTGTAGTCAAAGCAGGGCCTTTAAGGAAGGAGAGAGGAATCTCAGTAACATTCAGGAAGCTCCAAGATTTTCAGAAGTACAGGGCAAGAGGGAGTTTAAAAGTCTGAAAGTGTTTAAAAATCTATCTCAAAACAACTCAGTGAGGATTGAAAATGCTTTATATTCTCCAAATGTCAAATAGCATTTGGGGGGGAAATGGAAGAGAGGACTTTTCACACTACACAATTGTAGCATTATGACTCTACTTTAACTGGCTTGGCTGCATCTTGGGAATCCTGCTTTTTATAGGCTAGTGGGGCACTAGAGCTCCCTGGCTGAGAAGTCTACTCACCCCTCTCTAAACTACAAATCCCAGGATTCCACAGAAAGTTGCCATCCTATGAAAGTGTGAAATGGCCCCTGGTCTGTATATGTATCTGGAATACTCTCCTTGGAAGGGACGGTCATCTGGAGTCTTGAAGAGGAGTACCCATTACTGCAACATTTTGTTGCATAATCCATTTATTTCTTCCTGTGTCCATCTCTGCCTGAAACAACATTCTCTCCTTTACTCATTCCTATTTATCACATAACTTTGTGCTAGATATATGTATTGATTGGTTCAGGAATTATATTGACTGATTCAGGAAACATACCAACCTAAAGGGGGGAAAAGTTTTGAATCCACAATGAGAAGGAACTGTTTAGGTTGGAGTCTGCTGATCTGGAAGGGTGAAGACAGGAAAACCAGTCCTGCAATGTACGGTTTTTGCATTCAGTAGGACAGAGGAAGCTGCGGATGCAGATATAAGTGCCTGGTAAAAGGCTTGCTGCCTGTGAAAAGTGAAAGTGGGAAAAGGAGGGAATCTTGGCTTTCAAAGGCAGATAAAAATGCTTCAGAAGTTTCCATGATGGGCACACCCAGCTTAAAAACAGCAGCCCAATGGCAGGGCGGAACAAAGGCACAGGAGAACTATTTTTAATACTTGGGGGTGTGCCATGATGGCATTGGCTTTCAGCTGGAAGTCAAAAGGAAGAGGAGAGGCAAGAAGGAAGCTAAACGGTTCACAGTCAGACTCCAAAGGACAGACTGAGTGATATCCCGCTGAAGCAAAACCAGTAGAGAGCCATACAAGACTAATACCACTGTAGGCCCTGTCACACTTCCCAGTTACAGCTACAATTCCATTTTAGTTGCCATGGCTTCATCATACGGATTCCGGGGATCTGTAGTGTAGAGAAGGTTACTCAGAATTCTCAGCCAGAGAGCTCGTCTAGTGCCCAGACCAAAGGACAATGCCCAGAACTCCATATGAAGCTGCCAGGAGGGGAATCATAGTGCCAAAATTCTGTAGTGTGAAAGGGCCCCCAAGAGCCTTGTGGCCATTAACAGAATAAAGTAATAAGTAAAATAATAAATAAAGTAATTTATTAAGGTATCTTGGAAGCTGAGCAGAATCAGCCCTGATTAGTACTTGAATGGGAGATTGCCAACAAATACTAGGTGCCACCTCTGAGTATTCCTTGCCTAAGAAAACTCATAGGGTTTTCGCCCCTGTTCTTAGAAAAAAAATCATGGCATCGCCATAAGTCAACAGGTGACGTGAAGGCACACCTGGACACACACAGGCCCTTCATGCAGCAAAGTGAAGCAACCTGCTTCCAGTATCACCAAAAGTGAGGAACAGAGCAAAGGAGGCACTGGTACAACAAAACATTTTCAAAGGTTAACCTTCTCCATGAATGGCAATCATGCAGCCTACCAGATGCTATGCAATGCCCGTCACTCCCCATCATTAGCTATGTTGGCTAGGGCTGCTTGGAATTGCAATCCAACAACATCTGGAGGACTACATGTCTTCCAACCCTGATCAAGTGGAGGGAAGGAGGGAGGGGTGACTTCTGAGATACAGCAAAGTACCATGGGCAAACGTCAATAGACAGGAGTCTGCTTTAAACATGTATGAAATATTCACCTTTACATATAGGCCTGCTCAATATACATGGACGTATCTTCCAACTGTCCCAGTTTGGTAGGGGCAGTCTCAATTAATCATGTGTCGTCTCCCTTTTTTCAACTGCTTTTAAAATTTCATAGTTTCCCTCTCCTTTTCCCATTTTCCTTTTTTATCTTCAGCTTACTTCAATTGCTCCACACTGAGTTCAAATTGCAAAGGTAGGTTGTGCTCAATTAACTCAGCAGTGGGGAGAGAAGAGAGGGCAGAATCTTGCATTTCCCAGTAGGCTCAGCCAAAAAATAAAGCACTGTTCCTACCCCTGGAACCAAACAACTGGACAAGGAGGCAAACTGCTCCAGCTATCTTGTGCTTTCCTGTTGCACTGAGTCATTTTGAGAACTCCATGCAGCTAACTCCACAGTAAGAGGAGGCAAGCCTAAGGTCAACTGCTGATTTAATTCAGCATTCTCATACTGCTGCGATCATGCTCCGGTGCACCTAATGGAGAGGAATGCGATGATAAATGGCAGTTCCATCCATTGGAACACCATGAAAGACTTCTTTAGCAGCAAGGAAACAATTCTACCCTTTTGTTGAGGATAAGAGGTCTTATGAGGGATGGATGCTTTATCTCTTTAACTTTCTCATGTCATCTCTTCCCCTCCTCCCCTTCCCCCAGTTTCTCCACCCCAACAGGCAAGCTGGAGCCATGAGACTGGGGTCCTGGACCAATTCCCCAGAAACCTAACAGCTCATTACCATCCTGAATCTCTTTCCAGTGTCCTTGCTTGAAAGATTCTTGTGCCCAAGCAGAACATCCCCAAAGATTTATTGCAGCTTCTTTATATTGTTTCCTTTCTCACTGTGCTTTAGGAACAGCATTTCTTTGGCTATGAAGATGCATCCATTTCACTCCAAGCAGAAATTAAATAAATGGTGACTTCATACGGATTTATTATGATGGGCATTGTGGTTTATTTGTTTTCTTCATGCTTCCTTAAGTGGAAAATATGCAGTATAAAAAGCTTGTGTCCAATTGACTCTTCACTTTCCTTTGTGTTTCAAGACAGATATGTTTTAAAAAATCACAAATATCAAGAGCCAAAGTTTTCTTTGTGTTAGTGTTAGAGAATAATCTTGTCTTCCAAAGCATCTCCTTCTACTTTACCATCTTTCACAGACTGGGGCCAATAGAATATAATGATTGAGCCTGGGATTGAGAGATATCATGGCTCATTCAGAAAATAACCACACACTGTTCACAGTAGCCAGTTTGAATGAGAAAGGCCATGGATCTCATAAAGGTTTACACAGAGGTGTGAATGGAGGGCACTTCATGTGGTTCTTCTGTA
The DNA here is from genome assembly GCA_948474755.1 of Ctenosaura bakeri. Lineage (NCBI taxonomy): Eukaryota > Metazoa > Chordata > Lepidosauria > Squamata > Iguanidae > Ctenosaura > Ctenosaura bakeri. The sequence continues at coordinate 686,649 of CAOLHI010001455.1, forward strand.
GCCCTCCACCCTCCCAAGCAGAGCAGATGCAGTCCAGTTTGCCCTTTGCATAACCTGCACTGGCTGGCATCCTGCTAATGACATATGCAGGCACGAGTTGTACTATCCACATGGAGTAACTTTGGATGGAACATAAGCAGAGTTGCATATGCAGGACTGTTGTGTATGCAGGAATGCACCAAAGTACATCGAGTAATGTGTAACTACATATTGCCTCTATGGGTTGTCTTTGTGTATTGTGCACAGCACTTGTACAAAGGATTGCCAGCCATGCTAATTGTCTATAGAGCCACATATGTTGCACTACATCAGCATTCAGCAGTGATACAGTCTCGAGTCGATAGACTTGGACTCAAGTCAGACTTAAGTCACTTCAGTGACTCGACTGAGACTTGACTCGGCAAAAATTATACACTGACTTGACTCGACTTGAGACTTGCATATTTTTAGTGACTGACTTGCTGCACTTGGTTCAGTAACATAACACATTCATCCAGAAACCTTATAACTTACTGGTCGCATGATGATGTGTCTCAAGCCCAAAGTGTGGACACATTTCTCAGAGGGAACAGCAAATGGATTAGGTAGTAGGCTTGAGGTGGGGTTGAGATCTGCTCAGCAACCTGTCCCTGCTACATATAGGAGGAGCTTTCTAAAACTTTTCCTAAAAACAGAAGGCAAGACTCATGCCCAGAGTGCAGGGCGTGTATCTCAGAGGAGAACAGAAAATGTGTTAGGCAGTGGTCTTAAGGAGGAAGATCCTTCCTTCTAAAGCTCTTGAAGCCTCAATAATGGGGAATAAGAAAGATCCTATTCCCTACTTCTGAAAAAGCCTCCAGCTTTGCAAATGGGAAGTAAGAAGGATCCTATTCCCCACTTCCAAAGCTGCAGATGGCAAAATCACAAAAGTAGAGGACCAACTCTACTTAAATTGTTAAAACTGACTTTCAACTTTGTCCAGAAAATCTGCAATACAGGTTGGGATATAAAGTTGGCTCCCAGACTTGAGACTTGACTTGAAAGTATCTTGCAAGGACTTGAAACTCAGCTTGAGACTTGGAGTAAAAGACTTAAATAAATCACTGGCATTCAGTATAGAGGTTGTGTAATGTAACTCCACCAGCAGATATTTATGCTGCCTAAGAGATCAGACATTGAATTCTTCACCTAAATTAGGTCTGGGGGCATTCTGGCTCAAAAGACATGGCTGACCTCTCGTCCCAGCTTCTCTAGGCAGCATGATCAGCAGCAGGGGATGATGGGAACTTCAGTCCAATGACATACGGAGATCTACTCCAGAATCACATTGTTAACACTACAGAACAAAGGCAACAATCCATCTCTCTTGGTTGGTCAACTCTCCTGTTAATTTCTTGCAGCATAAGCCTTCTTCTTCCCCGCCCTTCCTGTTTAATAAGCTATTCAGCTAAGATGCTTCCAAACTATACAAGGCAGTGTGAATCTATCAAAGCTGATATCTCTGCTACCTCCCTCTCAGGTCATCTTTCTCTATGACTCCCCAGCACAGCCACTGGCAGCATTAAACAAGCAGAGAACTGTTTCTACAGAACTCACATTCCCCAAGGGAGGGGAAAAACCATTGCATGGAGCTTGTTGGCGTTGCTTCCTGCCACTAATGGGATCCAGACAACATCCCTCCCTCCCTCCCTTTTGGGCCGGGTTAGGGAATAGTGTCATTCGTGGTCACTTTACTCTCCATATGGATAATCTCCAGCATCATAGGGAATGAGAGCTCGTGTCCCAGCCACATTCACAACTTTCAGTGTCTTTGCCATGAAAGGGAGCTGGGCCAAAAGAAACCACAACCCGTGCTGAGCAAAACCATGGCAGTTTCATCTTTCCCTGAAAGCAAATTAACACAAAAGCATACTGCCCTGGAATCCCACTCCTTGTCTTGAAAAATAGGGAAGGACCTCTGGAGTAGGCAGAGGTGGAAGCTTGAAAGCTTCAATGTGAACTAGGTTTTGTTGCTGCTATTTCCTCTGAGGTTCACTTTTAGAACTACTGAAGTGGGAGAGGCGCTTCTCTTTGGTAGACTGAAGTGCACAGGTCACAACTGCAATTTGTACACAGGTTTGCAGCAAGTTTCTTGGGTTAATAGGAGCAAATCTACTTTCCCTTTCAGCCTCCCCTACAGTATTGGAGGAGTGCCCACACTTGTAATGAGCTAAAGAGATGGAGGAGAGGGGGAATACCATTCTGAATTTTTGCTTGGCATGAGCTATGTTCACTCTCTAGCTCTGTCAGAGGGAGAAACAATCAGCGTAAATGCATTTGTTTGTTTGTTGGATTTCTCTCCTGCTTTTCAATTTAAGGCCGTTTCTGCACTACACTGTTATAGTGCTATTATTCCACTTTCAACATCCTATGGAATTTTGAAGTTTGTAGTTTACTGTGGCCCTCCAAATGCCCCTCCCTAAACTGCAAACCCCAGGATTCCAGAGAATGTTAAAAATTGGATAATAGCACTATAACAGTGTAGTGAGGAAATAACTTAGGATTTCTAATCAAGCTAACAATAAATTATTTTTATGAAAAGCATTTTTAGTTTGGAAAGCTCACAGGGAATCAACCCCCAGTAACTACATACATAAGGACAGGAATGGGCAAAGTGTTGTTCTCCAGATGTCAGTTGGCTGCAACTCCAATCAGCTTCAATATGCGTGGTGAAGGATGATGGGATCTGTAATGCAGGAATGCCTGCCAGGTCATAAGTTGTCCATCTGACATTTCAGTCTTGTTCAGCTGATTCAATTATTCATTCATTCCACCATATCTCTCTAAATCAAGAGGGGCCCTTTTGGTTTCATCACAAGAATGCCAATCACCATGACATAATGAAAAGTTGTGAGCTGTCTGGCTGCTGGGGAAAAGAAAATTCATACTTCCCTGCTGAGATGATTTTGTGGCATTCATTTCAGGCTACAGATTCAGTGTGAAATGGCTATACAATTAGGACTCACTCATAAACACTGCATATCAGCGTTCATCAAACCTTAAAGCATTAGCTCTGATGGACTACATTTTTTTCAATAATTGTCTCCTTAAGTCCTGGAAAGATTCTTAATCAATTGGATATAATCTCTTTGGCAGGTTCAGCCTGATTTTTGTGTTTGGGTTTTGTTTGGCTGGGGCATTTTCAGCACGGAAATGATCAGAAATTGGAACCCATCATGGTTCTGAAAATTGTTCATCCAACATCAACATGGTATTACAAGCAGCTTCCCCCTGGCTTTGGCCGCAGTATCATGCCCTGTGGTGATCAACTGTTTCTCAGTGGGATAAAATTTTCAGGAAAGTATTTATGTCTGCTTTAAGAGGGATCTTAGTATGATACCACCTCCATATAGAGCAGCAAACTAGACCGGCAGTGGTGATAAGGCAGCTTCCCCTGCTGCACCTGAAGACAACAGGCTATGTTAGTGAGTGTCTTTGTTGTCGTTCACAGTGGTCAAGTTGTGAAATGTCTCCAAATCACTCTGTTACCAACAGTCCTGTTCAGGCCTTGCAGATTCAGGGCTGTGGCTTCCTTTTAATACAATATTTCCTGCTGCCTTCCATTTTGCCAAGCATTACAGTGGGCCCTCCTTTTGCATGGCCTCTGCGCACACAAATGTACAGTCACATGAAGCATTGTGTCTCATTATAGTCAATGGACCTAATGAGTGTATGGGCATGCATACCCAATGAGTGTATGGGCAATGCATCCATTGAGTACAAAGGGACATGATGCTTCACATTTTTTATTTTATACAGGGGTTCCTGGAATGGAACTCCCACATATATGGCAGGCACACTGTGATGTTTTTTCTATTGAGTCAAGTCTTCCCATGACATGTCCAAAGTACAATAGACTCAGCTCAATTCCGCCCTACACAGTTATAGTGCTACTATTCCACTTTCAACATCCTGTGGAATTCTGGGGTTTGTATTTTTCTGAGGCCCAAGAGCTCTCTGGCTGAGAATTCTAAAGGCCCCTCCCTGAACTCCAAACCTCAGGATTCCACAGGATGTTGAAAGTGGAATAATATTACTATGACAGTCTAGGGTGGAAATGGCGTCAGTTTAGTTATCTTGGCTTCCTGGGGGAGCTTGGGCCTGATTTGTTATCGGACCCATAAATTTGCCTTTTTGGCAATCCAGGGTACCCACAAAACTCTCCTCCACCCTATTTTAAATGAGTTGATTCTCTTCCTATTAACCTTCTTCACTGTCTAGCTTTTACAACCATAGAAACTGAAAATATGATTGCAGGGACAATCCTGACTTTAGTATTCAATGACATATCTTTACACTTCCAGTCTTCCTTCTGATCTCTTGACTGAAGTCTAGGGTAAAAATAAAGATAATCTTCATCACCATCATCACCATCACCATCATCATCATCATCATCATGACTGAGGCATGGCATAAGAAATCTTTGATTATCTCAGTGTCTTCAATATCTGCTTTAAACTTATGTAAATCATCTGTGGTCGTTATTTTTGTTTTCTTAATGTTCAGCTAGGAACCTGCCTTTGCACCTTCTTCATTGATTTTCTTTAGTAGTTATTCCAAGGCCATTTCCATACTAGACTGTTGTAATGCTATTATTCCACTTTCAACATCCTGTGGAATCCTGGGGTTTGCAGTTTAGGGAGGGACCTAAAATCTAGTTTAGGGAGGGGCCTAAAGCACAACAGTCTAGTGTGGAATGGCCCAAGGGAAGGAGGAGTTGGCATGGTGGTCCTATACTTCCTCTCTCTTGCCCCTCTCCTTCCTTGGGTGTGTGTGTGGGACCTCGGGAGAGGGTTTGCAGTACTGACAAACTGGGCTATGAGCTGTCCTTAGCTGGCCAGGCAGCTGCTGGTGGTGGTGGTGGAGGAGGACGAGGAGGGCTAGAGGTGGGTTTTTAAAGGGCGGCACAGCCTAAACAGAGCTGCTGAGAGGGAAGTTCCCCCAGAAAAGAAGCACTTGGGGCGGAGGGCTTGTATAAATTCACAAATAATCAAATCAGTGAAAGTGAAACCTGCAAACGTGGAGGGTTGATTGTACTGTGCTAGAATGTATTGACTGACTGACTGATTATCCTGTTTTAATTCTGAATAGGACTCAAATCAGCTTACAATATAAATTAAAACAGAACATCTAAAGCAATATAAGGCTTAACTCAGCTCTTATCTAGATGCTAAATAGACAGATATTCCAGCATAATATAAAGCACTTTTTTTTTACATCCAGTCTTTGCATCCTTATATAAGGCTTTTTTGTTTTCCATCCAGCAGGTTGGATCAGGAAGGTGCAGTCCCGCCTTTGCCACTGATCAGGAGCATACCACAATGCCCCCCGTCATGTCACAAGTGGGACATTGGCGCCTGACGTGGAAAATCGATGTCTGCCACCAAGATCAGAGGTCTTCAGAGTGACTTCTTCCCGTCTGGTCCCCTGGGCAGGAGGACTGATGCAGGGCGTCTCTCAACTCCTGCCCGCTTCTCTCGGGCCCCACTTTGGGTGCCAGAAAACTGTCACCTTCTACGCCCTTAAGAAGGACAGCTTTTCTGAGAAACAGGCAAATGTCTAGACATTTCTTGGTCCAAGGCTAAAAGTCAAATTTATTCAGTACAAAAGTATAAAAGTAAACAAACAGCTGCAGCTGGGTGCCAATGAGGTTTGGAACGAAGGGTAGGGATTTGGCAAGGCCTTTTTATCCAGGTAAACAACATACACGCCCACTGCAGCATTTTTCCACCAATCCCAGACCACCCACCCCATATCAGGTAATGTCCCAGAAACTTCTATCCATCTAAGGAAATGTCCAGAAACTTCCTTCCATATAAGGAGATGTCCAGAAGGACAGGTAATGTGAGATTTGGGGAGATTTCCCCCAATCACAAACTACTTTCCAAATAAGGTAATGTCCAGAGAGGGAGGTACTACAGGTGAGGTAGTCATGTGTCAGCAGACAGGAGGGGCGAAGACTTCCTGTGTATGTGGTGTATGTGACTGCCTCCCAGTTTGTAATGGAGATTGTCTTTCCTCCACTCACAGTTTAAATGGGATGTGTCTTGTATGCCAGCAAATATGGTACTTTTCCCATCCATTATCATCCATTGCCACTGAAACATCCTTAGATATGAATACATTCAGAAATACTTAAGAGAAATGCCCTTCATGTGTTTAGTATATTTTATTGTTGTTGTGTGCCTTCAAATCATTTCTGATTTATGGAGACTCCATCATGGGGTTTTCCAGGCAGACTTTGTTCAGAGGGGTTTTTCTCTTGCCTTCCTCTAAGCCTGAGAGAGTGTAACTTGCCCGAGGCCATCTAGTCAGCTTTCATGGCTGAGCAGGGATTTGAAACCTGGTCTCCCAGTATCCACTAGTTCAACACTCAAACTGCGACACCACACTGGCTCCCAAGTAAATATGCACCGGATAGATTGCTGGCAGCCTTATTCATGGGATGGCTCAGCGACAATGACTCCCTTGATATTTCTTAGAGCATGATCATTTAGCAGACTCTTTGACCAATAAATTCCTGAGGAGGCCCAACTATATAGGAGTCTTGATGATGCAATTTTGCCAGATAACATCAGGGGACTCTGAGACCCCAACCCCGTCTTAAGGAGCACTCAGGATCTCTAACAGCAAGCCAACACCTCAAGCCTCACCAACAGGGCCATGGCCACCACTGACGGCCGTTCACCTCAGGGACCTTGCACTTGCTGGCCCTATCACATCCCAGTGGAGGCAGAAAGACTTCTGGCAGCCCCAGCTCCTGTTTGGTAATGGGGCTATCCAGCTGCTGAACATATTTAGTGTCCCCATTTGTTGCTTTTTAAGGAGTATGCTTTTAAATTGCATTTAATTCTATGGCGAGCTCATTTAATTAAACTTCTGTAGCATTTTTAATCATGTGGATTTTTAACTGTATCTGTTTTAATTTTTGTAAGCAGACTTAACTCCCAGGAAATAGGTGAAAAATAAACAAACAACTGGTAGTGTTGGTGCTGGTGGTGGACTGCAAATCCCAGCAGCCTTAGTAAGCATAGGCAATAGTGAGAAATGATGAGAATTACAGTCCAACAACATTTGGAGGGCCACACAATTCCCAATCCTGAGTTAAACCAATCATTCAGCAGAAGATAGGAAAAGGGCCCATTCTGATCCACCAAGTAAGTTGTTATAATGATTCATGACATTCCTTGTTTGTTTGTTTGTTTGTTTGTTTGTTTGTTTTTAACATGCATCTGGTTTGAAGAAACTACATTCAAGTGGAAAGGGAGCTTCCTCACTCCAGAGTTAACAAATGAAGTCTAACAAAGATGGATTTGGAAAAAGGAGAGGATTACCCAGACCAATTCAGCAGAATCCAAGGGAAAAACCACATGAGATGTGAGAGAGCCACAACTGGAACATGCAGCTTTAAACAATATTATTTTACAGCAAGCAAGAAAAGAATAGGGTGGAAGCATCTAACTTTCTGCCCTATGCTGTTCTCCCAGCTGAATTCACTGCACCTCTATGATATTAACCCCAATGGGTAATTTCCCCTCTTATTCCCCTCCTTGTTTCAGGGCTAACAGCATCTGGGCAGTTTAGGTCAGGGAAAACTGCATGAGAAAGGAGTTAAATACTCTTTTTTTTCTGCAATACCACTGCTCTGTCTAAAAAAAAAATATCACCAGAGACATTTCCACCTGGTTTAAAGTAAAAAAGAATCTCTTGTGGCCTAGCGGTTAAGAGGTGTGAATCATGCTACCCTCCAGATGTGGTTGGATTGAAATTCCCAGCAGCCTTTAGTCAGAATAGCCAATTGTGAGGAATACTGCAAGCTGGTGTCAAACATATCTGTATTATTATTATGTTTATGTTTATGTTTATTTGGATCCCACTTTTTCCCCAAAACTGGGACTCAAGGTAGCTTACAATTTAAAACAATACAATGTAGGACCACATGATTCCCATGCACAAGCTAGGAGTTCATATTAAGATAAGAGAGATCCACGTTCAAACCACTGCTAAGACAGTATGCCAACTTGTCAGGTATGAGCTAGTCACCCTCTTTCTAATTGCTTCATGTTGTTTTTGTGAAATTCAAACAGGAGCAGGAGAGAAAATATATGCTGCCTAGAGAAAAAGGGCAGACAAACATGTGATTAATGATAACAAATGACAACATTAAAAATTGGAAACTCCATCTCATCATATGAAGTTCAGGTTCAAATCTTTTAGACACTCAAAGCACCACCTGTGATATTAATTACACTACTCTTTCAGTTTCATGCTTTATACTAAACAGTTGGCTGGTTCCCTCCCATCGCAGTTAAATGAGTGAAGTGGACCAGCCCCCATCTTCTAGAAAGCCCTTTGCCTAGACAAGGCCCTGCATCATCAAGTTTTCTCCTGGCCATGACACAATTCCCTCCCTCTGAAGGGCTGGTCAGTTTAGTCAAAATTTATTACAATCCAGGCTCAAGATATCTAAGGCAGTGCTGTGGTATTACCCAGTAGGAGTACAGTGTTACCAACATCTTCACATCCATGCTTCCACACATCTCCATTTCTGTTCATTGTCATTTGTGCCTCATAGTTACTTAAAATGACTTGTGGTCTTTCTTTAGGCAGGGGCCAATAGTGAAATGGAAGCTTGTTTTCCACCCCTCACATTTATCTATGAAAGTCTGAAGCAAATGTCAGAATGCCCACCCTTATTCATTTCTCAAACTCCTTCCTATGGCAGGAACAGCAAGACATCTGATGCTATTTTATAAAGATAAGCAAATGTATTACGGAAAAAAAATGGAATGGTAGAATCTGCTGTATCAGTTGCATAGGTCTATTGTTTTTGTTTTTTTTAACTGAAAGGAGCATCCAGTGGAATTTATAAATCCTTCTTGGTCCCAATCCTTGCTTAATCCCAATTTCTCAATTTCTTCCATGGCAGAGACCATACAAGTGCCCAAACTCAGGGGCAGTTCTAACACTAGGACCATTCATTCATTCAATTCATACCCTAGCTTCCACTAAAAATAGTGCTCAACACAGTTAATACTGATCTTCCTGCCAAGTGGTAAAGAGACTTTTGCCATACATCTGGTGTAGATGTGTAATGAAATTATTACCCATGGCCACCCACAAGCCTCATCCTGAATTATGTTCATTATTTTTATTATGCCTCAATCATGTTAAAGAAAAGAAAGAAAGATGAAAGAAGTTTAAAAAGTGAGGTCAAATCTAACTTTAAAAGTAAGTGCATTAATTAATATCCAACAACATTTAATTAGTTGATTATTATTTATTTTATTCAGTTTTTTTAATTTAATAATTAAATTATTAAATGGGATTTCTTGTGGTGGATCGCTTGAGCTCAGGAGTCTTAGGCTGCAGCAGGCTATGCCAAGTGAGTGTCCACCCTAAGTTCAGCATCAACATGAGAGTTTCAAAGCAGGGGACAATTTTTCTAAATTTCTCTGAAAGTTTTGAGCAAATAAATAAATATGCAAAAGGTTGGGAGGAAGATGCTACTGTTTCTATTATTTTACAAGAAACCACCAATGCATCATATACTCTGCTAGAGTATATTGTGCAAGTCCCTCTGCTTTCTCCTTCTATTGCCATGTGCCATCTCACCCTTTGCCCTTGGCAACAACAATCAGCTACTTCCCCATTTCCACGGTCTGCATAACAGCCTGACTTGAATCTTCCACTCAGATACTCTTCTGCGTCACTGGTAACCTGACCCTCCGAAAACATCCGCATTTCTCATCAATTGCTGGTGCTGCAAAGCTGATCTTCAGTCACAAGATTTATTGCACATAAACAATGCTATTATTCTCATTCCTCCTGAAGGACAGGAATCAACCCAAACAACAAGAGCAACATCTCCTTTTGCCCTTCCTAAAGGTCTGCTCACTTGTCTGTCTCTAACACGTCATAATGAGAGTTCACATTATCACCACAGGAAACAGAGAAGAAGCATTTCTTTACTTTCCAGACATCTGCAATCTTCTTTCATTTGAGGCAGAGTAGGGTACAATTTTTTGGTCCCTCTGCTTTATGACCCTGGAGACAACAGTAACTGATTTACTTCTCTTACTGATTGTTTCTTGGTGCTAATCAACAGTTTTATGATTTCCCATAAACATATTTTTGCCACAAACATGGTGAACTACTGTTGGTATGGGAAAGAAAAGTCTGGTCAAAGAAATCATACGCATATTCAGAGGTGTAGTGGAGCCAGGGCTCTTGGGGTCAAATTCTTAAGGCTTTTTGATTAGCAGGAGGTATGGCAACATCTGCCACCACCATCCTCTGCCAATTACCATACTATGCACATGTTCTTCTCAGCTCTTCACTACACAATGATTAGTTTTTATTTTGTATTTCTTAATAATCACATCCCTCCAGTTGTAACCCCAGTTTCAAGCCAGCTCTTCAAACAGTAACTTGTCTCAATTCAAACATGGGTCCATTCTTCTCTGTCTCCTATCCCTTCAATCATTGCCTTGCCTTCTTTCCTTTCTGCATCACATTCTCCCTCCCCTTTTACTGTTGCTTAGACCTGCCTACAACACAATGGAAAGCTGAGTGGGGACAGAGAGCATGCCAAGAAAGTGGGAAACATGTTACAGCCAAGGAGTGAATCTCAAGAATGTGCCAACTCCATTATTCTCAGCCAGTGACATTCCCAGTAAATGAGCACACTAAGAGGATCTGATGGAAGCTGGGGCAGTGGCTTTTCTGCCAAGAAATCCCCCAGCTCTCCAACTCTCTGCTGATTAGTATGTTGGTCAACGTTCACTCCCCTTACCACCCTCATTAACACATATTGGATTAGGACAACAACCAAGAAAACAGTGAAGCTTTCCATCGTCTGTCTCAGACCAAAAGCTCTGGCTCAGCTGTGCTTATCCATGGACATGAAATACGAGGTGTGTTCTTCTAGTTTATTTTAACCCTCCATCTCTTCTGCTGAAGCAGCACTAATCTAGACCCAGGAGTGGCATGGGCTAATGATGATCACATTCCGTCCCCATGTACCACTGGAGTCTTTAACATCTCCTTTTGTAGACTGCAGCTTCATTTAAAACAAAAAAACCTACATCCAGTACAGGTACATATATTTTCCTGCCCTTACAGACCAAGAGGCCAGCCTAGCAGAGAAGCAAGTTTTACTGGAAAAAGTGGTTAACATCCCCTACACACACATACAGAGAGAGAGAGAGAGAAAGAGAGAGAGAGACAGAGAGAGCAATGTCACTGAACCAAATTGCATTAGCAGTTGCTTCTAGTTGTGTTTCATTAAAAAGAAGAAGGAGAAGGAGAAGAAGAAGGAGAAGGAGAAGACGACATTGGGAAGACCAGGAACAGATCTTGCCATTTGATCCTTAAAAGCAAAAGGTATGAATTTCCTCAGAAACCCACGATCTTTCCTTTTGTACCAGTCTCTGGAATGCCTCTGTTATTCTCTACCAGGGAGTGGGTTGCTGAGCTACAGCTGTCAAGGTCTGATTCAGACAATACCTGGAAAAACTGATCTGATACACCGTCCCTCCCTCCATCCACCATCCACAGTCACCACACTTACAGGGATGGCCTGTCCAAGTGGAGTGATGCACACAAAGTCTTCTGTACATTGACATTAGCTCTGCAATTGATTCCTAGATAATCTTCCATGCATAAGATGTGGTGATCGTATGATCAACACTTTGAAAGACCCTCTGTGGCCTATTTTACTGGTGAATATGTACAAAACATGAACATATGCCAAAACTCAGTCTTGTAGCACTCTAGGAATATAAGGACAAAGTCCACTCCACTAACATGTGGCCAAAGGAGGATGTGAAAGATGTTCAACTCCCTTCAGATTCTGATATCTGTAATGGTAAAAGTCCGCTCAGGCAGTGGCAGCTGGTGGGTCCCATGTCAGTGAGCTGGTGAATCCAGCCCAGCATTTGGATAACTTTGAAGGAGCTATCCAATGTGCTGAGCCTATTTGGGGTAGGTGGTTCAGTATCCCGGATAATTCCTTCAAAGAATGAATGGAAAACTGGAATGGGCTCACCACCACACCAACAGAGGACCTAGCAGCCATCACTGAGCCCAGGACAATGTGTGCTGGCTCAATGCAATCAATCCCTAGAAACATAACAGTCCTACCTTGAGGCTGTTTCGCATCAATGATTAAAGATCATGCAATTATACGTAACTAATTCTAACAAGCTCACAGGCTGTTATCGTCATGATCTCTTTTCTGTGTAATTGCATGCAGCACACAATCTGTCCATACATATGTGACTTGCTTCACACTTAGTGACAGAGGATCTCATCTGCCATTCTGCTGCCCCGTCACCCATTTAGCTTGGATCATTCCAGGCCTTTTCACACTCTGCTTTCAGCTTAAATATTCTTCATATTTGTTTCATCAAGAAATTTGGCTCCTGCACTATTTATTCCTCTCTGCAGATTATTCATCAATGCTAAAAGTGCCCTGCTTCAGTACTGGAATAACAATCATTCCCTCTGTTTCTAAAGTCACTGTGTAGGTAAAACTGGCACTATGTATAGGGAAAGAGCCAGTGTGGTGCAGTGTTGGACTATAACTATGGACACCAGTGTTACCCTGATTTCTGGGGTCCCGTAAGGGACACCTCAATGTGCTCACAATGGGGAATGGGAATTAGTAGAGCAAAAGCTAAGCAATGCAAGAGGCAGGGCAACCTAGCGAGATCTTGAACCCAATGTCTATGGGGTCAGGCCAAGTCAATGAGCAAACAGAAGTAAATAATTATTGTTTTCTTTATTGATGAACAACACAGTAAAACATGTGTATGCAACACACTCACACAGACCTATTGAAATAAAGGTAGGAGTTGGATAGAGGGTTTTAAGAGGAGGTTTTGCTTGGGAAATACTACACCTGTCCTGAATCCCGGGTAGTTTGAAGAAAAGTCCGTAGGAGTGAAGATTCTCAGCACGAGGAGCTGAGGGGAAGGCTCACCGAATGAAACAACAGCAAGGCGGGATGGAAGCCAGGAGTGATCCAAAGAAGTGCTCAAAATCAGGGGGTCTTATAGGAGAAAATGTGCCCATAGGCTAGTCCATTCCCGGGGATAACAATGGGTTTTGGGCTGGAGACAAAGCCTCCAAAAGGTCAGTAATTTACATGATTGAATTATGACAGCATTGTCAATAGAGTAGACAGTATGCAAACGCGGAGTGCTTGACCATTGAGTATTTGACTCATCAAGCTGCCTGCTCGGGGCAGGGAGTCCTTTGTAAACAACATGCATACATAATATGATATTAAAAGGGTACTTGCCTTGAGGTCTTCTAAAGCGGCAGTCTGGCTATTACTGGCCTGCCTGGATCGGTTCTGAATATTTCAGCTATTTTCGGCCGTGCCTGTGTGCGTGCTTGTCCAGGGGCCTCGCAAGCACGTGGAAGGGAATGGGTAAAGAAGGCCAAATTACTGATATCAAATGATATTTGATATCCCACAAGTCTGGGCTAGAAACTACAGTAACACCAGGGTTTGAATTCCCACATGGAAACCCACTAGGTGACCTAAGGCAAGTCACACTTTTTAAGCCCCAGAGGAAAGCAAAAGCAAACCCCCTCTGAACAACTGTTGCCAAGAAAACCACATTACAGGATTGCCTTAGTGAAGTGTCAACAGCATATATAGGGAGGTATCAGTGGGCTTGGAATTTGCAGAAGTGGAAAGAATTAGGAAAAATAAAACTTTGGAAGGGAATCCCCAATTCCCAATATGATATAACATTTCATGCTGGAATGTGCCACAGTATGCCATCTAGTTCACTGCCTTGTTTTTAAGAAGCACTGAGTCTACCTAAACCAAAGATAGGGAGCATGTAGCTCTCCAGATGTTGTTGGACTGCATTTCCCATGATCTCTTACCCATTGACTATGCTGGTTATTGCTGATGGGAGTTGTGATCCCCCAGTAACTGGTAGGTCACCCACCTTCCACTACAAGAGAGACCAAGGGACACAGTTCCAGACATGCCGAAAGAAAAGAATTACCATATGCCTAATCACAGACTGTATCATTGAGTCCACACAGTACAAGAACAAGCAGAAAAGAGGTCACCATGAAATCCAACCCTAAAGAAAAAAATGCTTGACAATGTTAGAACCAACAGCAAAAAGCAAAACCTGTGCTTTTATCTCCCCCAAGAAAGAGTTTTCTTTGCATCCGCCTTCATCCTACAGTTACAATGTCTTCTTAGAAGAATTCTGTGGTGGTTTTAGTTATTTTCCCTGATGACCTCCTAGCCTACTGTTGAACTGAGACAAAAGAGCCTTTCTTCTTTGGATTCTGACATTGCAGTACCTCATTTTTTTTAAATGAATAAATCCCCTCATTTGAACAAAAGGGTTACAAATAATTAACAACCTATTGCTGTCTCCATACAAGGAAAAGACCAGAGGCATGGCATGAATTTAGAGGACGGGGCAGGCATGCATATGAAGAGGGTCTGAAAAGAGAATGTCTGCATAATTATTCAAAGAATAAAAGGAGAGATAACAAAGAGACATCATAATGAAGGAATAGAAACACCCCAGGAACTTTCTGTACTAAGAGTAGACTTTTCTTGAGAAACAGTCGCAAAATGATACAATCTGAAGCTGGAGGTGGGAATCCTTTCTTATTAACCTGTAGAATATATTCCAAATGATGTTATAAAATCAAACAGTTCAGCACACATTTTCACTAGACTAGACTACATAATATGTTTTATATCCAACTTCTCTCAATAATTTACCTATGTAAATATAATTTCTGGATAAGAAAAGTGATGGCATTTCATAGGATGCACTATGCACACATGTCTGTTTAACTGCATGGACACTTGCCACAGACCTAGGGACCTTTCAGTCTTCACAGTTGTAGATTCTGCTTCAACTGCCATGGCTGCATCCTATGGAATCCATGGGTTTGTAGGTAGGTGAGGCACTAGAGAAGCTTTAAGATCTGCAAGAACCCAGGATTCCATAGGATGTTGCTGTGGCACTTAAAGTGGAATAACAGTGCTATAACTAAAATGGTGGGGGGAAGGACCTTTCACACTGTCAGCTGTTGCACAAAATGGCCATGGGCATCATCCATATCTGAGATTAAATTACCTGCTCTGTCCTCACACTCTTCAAGTCTACTCAATGTCTTTTTTTCCCTTTCTTTCTCTCTCTCTCTCAATCTTTTTTTATTTTTTTGGTAGGGAAAAAAGAAGGTACTATAAGAATCATTCTGGAAGCTGTTAATTTCCATGGTAATGGCTTCTTGGCGGCAGCCTTATTAGACTGTTGTAGCAAAAACCACACAGTCTTGTACCATCACAAAGATCAACACATTTATTATGGTACAAACTTTCATGGACTAGAGTCCTTTTCATCACATGCATTCAATGCTGTCCCAAGATGGCAAGTCTGGCTGTAGATAAAAATATTATAAACAGTGGGGTCGACAGCACTTCAGGCAGGAAAATTCATTTTAGAAGTGCTGCGTTTGTTATCAATTGATCATAATAAAAATAAACCACAAAAACCTGGCAGTGTATTCTCAAACAAGGCTTTGTTAGTATAAAGAGACATTTAAAAAGAAGTCACAGCCAAGATTAACATCTGCTCTCAGCCCCCTCACTTTGTTTATTTTGCATTTGTTTGAACATTAGTTAAATTGTCATACTTAAATTTCAATGTGTGTGCATGTATGTGTGTGTACTTCCTTGCCATATGATTTAATAATACCTCACTCATCCAATGAAGTGCATTCCAATCCATGGGAGTTTATGCCACAATAAATCTCATAGTCTTCAAGATGCAACAAGACACAGTTGTTGATTTTAGAAACTGAGGAGAAGAGCCTGCTTAGAAGAGAGCCTTTCTCACCACTTATAATAGGTTTTGCCCTAAAGGTCAAGCTTCTACTTCCATTATCACAATCCCTGTCTGACTGCTGAAGACAGACTGTGTTCTGAAATGAAAGGAAAGACAATTCCAAGATGCCCATCACTTGACCAAACATGAAATGAATCCAAGTGTCCACCTTGGTAGTCTGAGACAGGACATAGGATACGACTGCATTCCACTTAACAGCCACATTGAAAGTGTCGATAAGTATAGGTTTCCATTTTAACCTAACTGTTATCAGGTTAAAACAGATATTCTATAATGACAAAGACAACTTCAGCAAGTCTGGGGGTAGATTTGTGTTAAAAAATGAAAGACAAAAAACAATCCCAGAAATGGCTGAATGTCCCCATCTATAACTGAAAAATGGGCTTTTTTATGTTAATCAGTACAACTGACCCCCGTGAGTTATTTAAAAGGGGAATTGCTGCTCCAGGAACATCCAAGAGAGGCAATTCAGCTTCTTTTTGCTAAAAAAAAGAGGGAGTCCAGGGAAAGTCTGATTGGGTCTCAAAGGCCACACATACAACCTTGAAGGCCACATAACACCACAAAATCTCATCAATGGGCTCCCAGAGAGAAAGAGCCTCTACAGAAGCAATAGAGCAGATGCTTCACATGCAGAATGATGGCATCTCCATTTCAAAAGGTCAGCAATGCTAGATTTATGCACAAGCTAAGTAAGCTACCACTTAGAAACTCAAATTTAGGGTAACTAAATACATTACCCTAAATTTGAGATTCTAAGTGGTAGACTAAATACACTGTTGAGCCAGTGTGGAGTAGTGGTTTGACTATCGGACTATAGCCCTGGAGACCAGAGTTCGATTCCCTGTTCGGCCATGGAAACCCACTGTGTGACCTTGGAGTGCATCATACTCTCAGCCCCAGAAAAGCCCATGATAGTTTTGCCTTAGAGTTGCTATAAATTGAGAACAACTTGGAGGCCCAAAACAACTCAAAATACACTGTTGTTGTTGCTGTTGTTATTGTTGTTGTTGTTGTTGTGTGTCTTCAAGTCATTTCCAGCTTATGGCAACCCGAAGGCAAACCTATCATGGAGTTTTCTTGGGCAAGTTTTGTTTCGAGGGGGTTTGCCATTGCCTCCCCTCTGAGGCTGAGAGAGAGTGGCCCATTTAAGGTCACCCAGTGGGTTTCCATGAGTGAGCAAGAATTCACACCCTGGTCTCTAGAGTCTTGTCCAAGGCTATCCACCACACTGGCTCTGGTGGTTTTTTTAAAAAAAGAAAATGTTACCTTTTGCATAATTGTTAGAATACACATTTTTCCTCAGTA
The DNA here is from genome assembly GCA_948474755.1 of Ctenosaura bakeri. Taxonomy (NCBI): domain Eukaryota; kingdom Metazoa; phylum Chordata; class Lepidosauria; order Squamata; family Iguanidae; genus Ctenosaura; species Ctenosaura bakeri. The sequence goes on from CAOLHI010001455.1 coordinate 703,880, forward strand.
ATGCTACAAGATCTTTCAAATTTGACCTAGCTAAGGGATGTGGCATGCCTTAACCTGACCTTGAGGACTGGGAAGCAAACAGTGGGACATAAATCCGGTTGACCCCAAAGGGCTGCTGCCAGAGAGTTAGATCAGAGGTGAAAAACTGGGGGAGGGGGCAATTTCTGTTCCTGTAACCCCCTCACCTCATTGGCATCACAAGGTCACATAACTTCTTGCCACTATTTTTGGTGGAACGACAAAAAATTAATTAGGAAAGTCCTCACCAACTTTGGGCAGTTGGAATCTATGCAGTCATGATATAGGACCATAGGCTTCATCTCCCAACTCAGTACTGTAACCACTAAGCTATTTTGCTGCCGCAGCATTTCATTGAAGGAGATGCTCTTAACAGCACTATTTCCCTTCAGAAACCACTATGCTGAACTACACATTGAAACAATAAATTAAAAAAAAAACCTGGGAACAAACCAAACCAAAAAAAGGGGGGGGGTTAAAAAGAAAAGAGAACAAGGAAAGGATGTAGCAGGTTGGAGAGGTCCAGCTTCTGAAAGGAGCCAGATGTGCTTAATAAACATGTGTGAGGGGTTAAGCACAAGCTCTACAAAGTACCTGGCCTCCAACTTTTTATCAGGAAAATTTCCCTTAAGTAGGGCTGGAAGCAAGCCAGAAATAATTCTCACGCTCATTGAGGTACCAGGCAATCACGCCAGTGATTCCAGCTGTCTAGCTCAGACTCTGAGCCTGACACACACACACAGGCCCAGCTCTTTGGTGTGAGTTTCTTTGATTCCATTTCCTATTTTGAGGGACTATTCGGTATGGATTTAAAACGGCCACGCTGGCTAGAGAAAGAAAGCACACCCTTTGCAAGGGAATTCATTTGCATGCCCAATAGCCCCTCTGCTACCTTCCTGCTTTAACTGTTACCATTATGTTTGAGTCTCACTTTGCCTTTCTGGCTCAGAGGATTATTCTCATTCAGGATCTTACTGATACCCTTCAATACCACTCTTTTAAGAACCACCGATTTGGATCTGTTCCATCCCTGCACAATGTCACCTACTGAAGTCTCCCTAATCCAGGATCTCCTTTTTTTCAGGTCTGTGTTTCCAACTCACATTGCTCTCTTCGGTGCTGAGCCCCAGCCTTCATGGAAACTCCTGGGCTCTTTATTGTACATTCTCCCTCCCACCCCCTTATCCTCTTGGCAGCAACAGAACATAAAAGTTTAAGAAAGAAAAGCTCTGATAAATCCTGTCTAATCTCCCACCTTTTGTTAGCATAAGATTGTTTGTTATGGTACATTTAAAATCCTGCTTCAATCGAGATTTATGTTATCCTAGTGAAGGAAAGGGGCTTTAGCGTTTCCTATGAATATTTCTATTTTCAAAGTAAACTTGGGAGATAAACCAGGCATCTTCTTCAGCATCCATTTGTCTCCTCTTCTTTTCAATGGTCCCACTATTAAGGGTTTTTCTCTTAATATCGGTCAGTGGCCTGATTTCCACAGAGGAGGTAAACTTGAGTCTGGGGCTATCCCACTTCAGATTACTGCACAAAGCAGGTGGCTCACACTCTTCAGTGCTCCTCTATGCAAAAGAAAGCCTATAGTGCAGTCTCCTTCCTGACATGCTAGTTCTCTAAGTGCAGGGAATATTGCAGCAGGGAGAATTCAAACATCACAAAGGCCATTTCTGTCCTACACTGTTATAGTGCTGTATTCCACTCTCAACATCCTATGGAATCCTGGGCTTTGCAGTTTAGGGAAGAGCATTTAGAATTCTCAGTCAGAGACCTCTTTGGCCTCAGAAAACTGCAAACTCAGAATTCCACAGGGTATTGAAAGTGGAATAATAGCACTATAACAGTGTAGTGCAGAAATGGCCCCAGAGAGACTCTGAAATGGCACAGACACAGGTTTCTTACTGCCTCAGTGAAAACCAGTCCTACATCTTTCAGTAAAAACTGTCTAGACTTGAACATAGCACTCTAAGCACAGGAGCTGGTTGCATAGAAGCTGCTAATTACATTGACTACTCCTGATTTCGTGACATGAATTAATTGCCTCCTAGTAACTATGTTGGCTGCTTATTCCTTTCTCCCATAAAGTTATGCATTAATCCTACAGTTTTAATCCACTTTGCACTTCATTTTCACAATCCATGAAGAGGAAATCCAGTCTATCAATACCCACAGAGGAATCACAGAGAAATGGAGGTTTTCTTCTTACTATGGAGATGCATGCAGCCCTGTGCCTAGAGATATATTTACTTCTTAACTTTATTTACTTGAGTGGTAGATGAATACTTACTGTTAGGTAAACGCATACTATAATCAGCAACTCAACAGCCTTGGTTTGTTTAAAAAAAAAGATACTGCTGCTAAGCAGTATCTTTGACTGCCCAAAAAAGGACTATAGTATAAGGTTAACAGGAGAAAAATGAAACATCTGCAGGTCAGCTTTGGAGCATTCTGTTTGTTGTTGTTGCTGTTTTTAAGAGATTGATGGACTTTTCCATACCTGATCTGTTGCTTTTTGTATACTTTTCTCTGGTATCCATGTTAATTTTACTTCAGTTTATTTCATGATGTGCAACGTTAGCAGCCAAAAAAGAATTGGAATCCAGGAACCTGTCATCTTCTAACAAGAAACACCCTGGCATGTCAACCAAGAAGCTTGCCAAAACTGGAAAGAGAGGGCACTCTGGACACGATATTCCCTTCAAAAGAATCTGTTCTAAGAAAACTCTAAGCTGTTTTGTAATCGCCTCCCTCACCCTTACCATCATCTATGTGAAGTATTAAAAAAATGTTTACTTCACCACACAGGTGGAAGTACAAGTTCTTACCTCCACAACTTTGAAAAGGCTAGAAATCATATATGGGGGTAGAGGGAGTTGGTAGGAAGAAATATTGTTGTTCTGCTAGCTATGTATTAGAAATTGATGGGCATTTTAAGCACATTTTTATTCCCACAAACATCCACTCTGGAGGAGAGGCACATGTCACTTGCCCTGGTTGAAACAAAGATATAAATAAGTGCTGATCACAAATGCAGACTTCAGCCGTTATGATCTTGAGTGCCACCAGTCCTGTGTAAAGAGGTGAGAAACACATAATAAGGGCAGGGAAAGAAAACACTGAAAGCGGTTATTTGCTGCAGAACTACCTGCCAGATTCTGACAGTTAGGAGCAACGGATTTGTTATTTTGAAATGGAAACATGGCAGCTCTTACCACTGATTATTTCTCCAGGCAGAGTGAAATACTGAAATGCACACAGAGACCGTGCAGATAGACACAGAAAAAGAAACCACTATTTGTTAGTACCACATTCCTGAAATCTTTGTTGACAGCTCTCAAGTTATATTCTCAATATCCAAAACACCTGCTAGGAATCCAGCCTGGAACACTGCAGCTATGAGTATGTGCATCCTCCCACAGCAGAGCAAGGGTGAAAGTGGTCAAAGCAATAAAGGCCTCAGAAAAATCTTGCAGCATGGGTCCTGATTTAGTGGTTGCTTAATGCTTGTTGTGTCAAAATGATCTGCAGATACATTTCTAAGTTGAAGAGGAAGACAACTGCAACAGTAAACACACTGACTTCTGAATAAGTCAAATTTGTCCCTCAATTGATCCATAGAAACTTGGCCCAACTGATCCTTTAAACTACCGAGTTTCAAGGAAAAAGTGGGCCCCTGAGCATTGTAACAGTGTTTGTTTCCATGCAAAGCCAATAATTTGCAAAGCAGAGTAGCTTTAGGTCAGATCTGGACAGCATCAGTACTCTAGTTCTCTATTGATTCAGAAGCTCTTGCAAGATCCAGACCCGGATTCAGCAGCAAGCCAGTCCGTGTATTTCACAAGGGAACTAAGAAATTACACATTTTAAAAGACTGATTTCAGCGCACTATTGAAATTATGAATGGGACTAATTATTCCTTGCCAAAAAAAAAAATCTATGTACCTACAACAGCAATGTTTAGATAATAAAATAGATACATTGTTTGAAACCCTTTCAAAAATGCACCTCAGTTAATTAAGCTGTATGTTAAAATAATTATTTTCAATATAAATGCTTATTCAGATACAAAAAGAAGGTAATCATCATTGTTCAATACTATTCCTCCTTCTCTCACACAGGAGGCGGTGTAACTTTTGGCCCCTTCTTTAACATCCATATGTATCCTGGTGTTTCTTCTTCCTCTCCTCTTTCTCCCCCTCCTTCAACATAGTTTTCTTTATATGAATTTATGCAGATTTAATTGATATTTAATAAACCAATATGACCAACCAGCTAAAATGTCTTTAAAATAGGCAAACGCTCAGATTACCTTCTGTCTATTGACCCATAACTGGATTCACAGTTAATATCGGATCTGATCAATTTCAAATATCTTTGGAAAGATCCCTGTCCCACTGGTGTGAAAAAACAAACTAGCCAGAGCATCAGGGGAAGTGTTCACAGAGTTTGAATGTGTTACTTTTTTTAGACTACAACTCTGGGCATCCCTCAGCCACCATACCCACTAGGGCAGCAGTTCTCAACCTGGGGATCGGGACCCCTTTGGGGGTCGAACGACCATTTCACAGGGGTTGCCGCTCCTCAATCCTGCCCCCCCTTTTTAAAGAAGGTGGCCTCACAGCCAATGGAAGCAGTGCTTCTGAGACCCCTGCGCTGGGAGGAGGGGAGAGGAGGCATGCTGGGCGTTTCCCCATCTTTCCTTGCCTGGTGGGGGAGCCTGAGTGCGGACTCTGAACATACAAAAAGCGAGGAATGCAAGACAGTCAGGGCGAAGAACACAACACGTGCATGTGGCAAGCACCAAGGGTCCACACACAACAAAAGCGAGAGGAGAACGTCATCCTGGCTATTTCTGCACTAGACTGTTATAGCGCTATTATTCCACTTTCACCATCCTATGGAATCCTGGGGTTTGCAGTTTGAACTGCAAACCCCAGGATTCCATAGGATGGTGAAAGTGGAATCATAGCGCTAAAACACTGGAATGTGGAAATGGCCAAAGTCCACAGGACGGATCAGAGCAGCTGGACTCAGCTTGCTTCCCAAAGTGGTGGGGCTGCAGCAGCGGCGATCGCCCAGTCGCCCATTCATTCTGGGCACACTGCTCCGTGGGAGTTGTCAGTGTGGCTGTCGCCTTTGTCGCCTTTGGTCTGGCAGGCAAAGGGGAAACTTTCCTGCAGCGGATCTGCCATCCGACGGGGGAGATCGGTCCCTCCGAGACCGAGAACTCGGTCGGGAAAGGAGCAGGGAGGAGTGCACTGGAGGAGCCTGAGGTGGAGCCAGAGGTGCGGAGAGCGGGAGGAGAGAGCTGGAGCCTGAATGTTAAGGCGGAGGTGAGGAGACCGAGAAGAGAGAGCTGGAGCCGGAGTGTTAAGGTGGAGGTGAGGAGAGGAGACCCCGCGCTGGCAGGAGGGGAGAGGAGGCGTGCAGCTGGGCGTAGCCAGGCGCTGCTTGGATGCTCGTGCCTGCACCACACACACACACACACACGGAGGGCTTCTCCTTCAGTGTTCCCTTTCCCCTTCATGCTGGCTTGCAGAGTCAGAGTTGCTTGCTGGGGCGAGTGAGCAGCCGTGGACGCTCGCGCCCGCACCACACACACACACACACACACAGACATACACACGGAGGGCTTCCCCTTCAGTGTTCTTTTCTCCTTCATGCCGGCTTGCAGAGTCAGAGTTGCTTGCCGGGGCGAGTGAGCAGCCGGACGCTGCTTGGACACTCACGCCCACATCTCTCTCTCTCTCTCTCTCTCTCTCACACACACACACACACAGAGGGCTTCCCATTCAGGGTTTATGGCGCTGCAGCGGGACGTCTGGGAGGTAAGACCTCATCCCCTCACCCTCTTCGCCTCATGCTCATTCATGCCGGCGAACAGAGTTGCTTGCCGGGGCGAGCGAGCAGCTGGGCTCCACTTGCTTCCCAAAGTGGCGGGGCTGCAGCAGCGGCGATCGCCCAGTCGCCCATTCATTCTGGGCACACTGCTCCGTGGGAGTTGTCGGTGTGGCTGTCGCCTTTGGTCTGGCAGGCAAAGGGGAAACTTTCCTGTGGCGGATCTGCCATCCGATGGGGGAGATCGGTCCCTCCAAGACCGAGAACTCAGTCGGGAAAGGAGCAGGGGGCGTCAGCCAAGGGCTTTGGTTTGTGTAGCAAGAGCCCCTGAGGCTCCTTGGTTGGGTTTTTTTTTTTTTTGGTTTTTTTTTTTTGACCCGAAAGTGCTGCTCTGATCCGTCCTGTGAACTTTGGCCATTTCCACATTCCAGTGTTATAGCGCTATGATTCCACTTTCACCATCCTATGGAATCCTGGGGTTTGCAGTTCAAACTGCAAACCCCAGGATTCCATAGGATGGTGAAAGTGGAATAATAGCGCTATAATAGTCTAGTGCAGAAATAGCCAGGATGACGTTCTCCTCTCACTTTTGTTGTGCGTGGATGCTTGGCGCTTGCCACATGCACGTGTTGTGTTCTTCGCCCTGACTGTCTTGCATTCCTCGCTTTTTGTATGTTAAGAGTCCGCACTCCCTTTAAGGGAGGGAGGGAGGGGAGGGAGTGAAACAAAACACGTCTGCTTATGCTGCCGCCATCTTTCCTCTCTCACTGTCCTTTCCTCCCTGCGCCTCATGTAAAATGTGGGCTGTTTCGGCATTGCCTTTGGGAGTGACTGGCTTTTTGAACTGTGGAAACCCAACATTCAGAACTAGAACTACTGCCTTAATTCTGGCATTGATGGACACTTTCTGTGCTTAAAAAAAAGGGGGGAGGGTTACCAGTTTTTAGGCATTAGAAGTCTATCCAGAGCAGTGATTTAGGGCAGTGTTTCCAATCTATTTGATGTTGGAAATAACTAACTAAATAATAAATAAATAAATAAATAAATAAATAAATAAATAAATAAAAACGAAAATGATTTTATGGTTGGGGGTCACCACAACATGAGGGGTCGCGGCATTGGGAAGGTTGAGAACCACTGCACTAGGGAGTTCTGCAAGATGTAAGCCATTTCCGCACTAGACTGTTATAGCGCTATGATTCCACTTGCAACATCCTATGGAATCCAGCTGGCCCCTCCCGAAACTGCAAACCCCAGGATTCCATAGGATGTTGCAAGTGGAATCATAGCGCTATAACGGTCTAGTGCAGAAATGGCCCCAGTCAAGAAAGTAAATTTTCTGTGGTATGTTCTACTAGGCAGTACATATCAGGTATGCGAAAGGGCTACTCTAACAGAAGCAAAGAGGTGGTAAGTCAGCAAGGACCTAATTCCTACCCACCACACACATACCACAAAGGACTTGTTTCCATATCGTGCTCAACAGCTCCTCCCACAACTTTTCCCCTCTGTTTTATCTTTATTTCTTTTTTCTTTCTTGTTCTGCTTCTGAGTTGGCAAACAGATTTGGCCCCAGAGCCTCTAGTTACTGACTATATTCTTTTGTAGATCAGAAAAACTGCTCACTGTGAATAGCTAATTTTCACAATATACTACTGAACAGCAAGACGTCCCACAGAACTAGCCAGCAGCTTCCTTCTAAAGTTAATCATCTGGAAATAAGAGGCAATGTGGTACAGTGGTTTGAATACTGAACCAGGACTCTGGAAGACCAGGGTTCGAATCCCTGCTCAGACACGGAAACTCTCTGTGTGACCTCTTGGGAAAGCTACACATTTTCAGCCTCAGAATAAGGCAAAGATCAACCTCCTATGAAGAAATCTTGTCAAGAAAACTTCACAAAAGGTTCACACTAGGCTCACACAACAGAACAACAATCTAGCAATTGTTTGAAACAATTTCTTAAGTTGTGCATAGTAAACTATAAAAAGCTCAATAGCAAAATTGTCATCCAGTGCCTGGAAACAATGAATCCCAAGTTATGCAGTTAATGTTAACAAGTAATTTTCCTGTTCATGAGAATGTAACTATGATGCATTTCAAAAGGGATGTAACAAACTGGAGCAATGTTAGTTTACTGGTATAATAATTAACGTCCTAAAGTTAGCCTTTAAAGCTTATTTAAAGGGCAAGTTTAAGTATTTCAAATGCATTTTAAAAGGCATTTTTTCAAATTTTAGACAATTCTTTTATCAGCCATCTTTGCCAATAAACAGAAAAGTAACAAGTAATTCACTGAAAAAAGTAACAAGTTACTATTACAATTCTACAACAAGCAATGGTAACACATTACTTTCTAAAACATATAATGGGAACAAAACACTTTTAAAAGGTAACTTTCCAAGCTCTCTTTACATCTGTGGAGGGAAATGCAAAATTAAAAAATTAAATAATTTTAAAATGCACAGTGTGCCTGCAGGGGCAAGAGTGAAAATCCTGACTGAACAGTAGCAAAGAACTCCTCTTGCTGATGCTGTGCCTGCCCCTAACCAGACCAGAATTGGACATGTCTTCCAACTCCTTAGCTCAGATAATCCATGCATTTATTTGTACATTGTTGTTGCTGCTGCTGTGTGCTTTCAAGTAATTTCTAACCTACAGTTACCCTAAAGCAAACCTATCACACAGGGTTTTCTGGGGACTGAAAGCTTGTGATACACCTCAGGTCACCCACTGGGTTTCCACAGCCAAACAGGGAATCAAACCCCAGTCTCCAGGGTCATAGTCCAGTGTTCAAATCACTACACTATGCTGGCTTTATACTAGCATAGGATTTTGCCAGCACCTGCCAGTTTCCAAAATTCACAGGGTGGTTCACAGAATCATAATATAAAATACAAACAAGAGTAAAATGACTCAGCAGAGCACTGAAAACAACAGTTCAGAGCTATGAGTTGTGTTTTGTTTTTAAGACTCCAGATTACAAAACCAGTTAGATAATAGGTTGGAAGAATAAGGCCAATAAGAATGGCTTAAAATTTGTTGCCAGATGATTACCCTTGGAATTTCAAACAGCAGGAGGTACTGAGAAAAAGGCCTCTAATGACCACGTTAACATTTAGGTAGGTTTGTGCAGAAAACAACTTTTTCTCTAACTTGGCTGGACAGAAGAAGGTGGCTGATATAGCACTGGAAATAGCAAAAGTATCTGCACCAGTCATACCTCTTTAGGAGGAGCATTCCAGAACTGAAGTGCAGCACAGAACAGCTCTCCTTTACAAACACCTAGAAAAGCCAGAGCTGGGAAAAGTTATTTTTGGACTCCAGGTCCCAGAATTCCCCCGTCAGTGGCTATATTGCCCTTGGGATTCTGGGAGCTGTGGTTCAAGAATTAACTTTTCCAACCTCTGAACCTACTTCTGCTACAAAGGATATCTGAAAAAGATCTGTACAGAAAATCTTAAGACACAGGCAAGCCAGTACATAATATATTATAGAAGTCTAATCTGGAGTCTCCTTAACAGTAGTGGAACTAATATGGAAAAAAATTAAAAAATTATCTGATTGGTGAAATCAAATCAAACTACACTATTACACTGTGACCATAAAACAAACCATGATTCTCAGGAAAGAGCATGCATTGTAGGTTCAAACCAATTCTGCACATGTTTACTAAAGAGGCAAGTGTGCACATTACTTGTTGTTTGTTGTCATGTGCCTTCAATTCTTCTAACCTATGGCAACTCTATCACAAGATTTTCTGGGCTGAGAATGTGTAACGCTCCCAAGGTCAGCCAGTGGGTTTCCATGGCCGTAATCCAAAGCTCAAACTGTATTCCACACTGACTCTTTGCACACTATCTACCTAAGAGGGAAAGTACTCCAGGCAGAGTGAGCACAGCATTGTTAAGAGGCTATGAGAAACAGAGAAGAGAAAACAAATCCCTCAGGTAAATCCACAGGGAGACTAATGTACTGGAAGTGTTCTGTGTGTCTCATTAATTAAGGTCATCCCCAGTCTCTCAACTGTTATCCTATCCACCCTCCAACTCCAGAGCAAAAGGAATAAAATTACCAGCCTTGAAAGATCTTTTTAATCCTTTTGAACAATACGATTTTATGCCATCCTGTCTGATTTTGAAGCAAGCATTTGGGGAACTACAGCTGAAGCCACTATTTGTTGTTGCTGTTTCGTGGCCTTCAAGTCATGGCAACCTAAGGTGATCTCATCCCGGGATTTTCCCAGCACAAATTGTTTAGAGGGTGTTTGCTATTGTTTTCCATGACTTGCCTAGGTCACCCAGTGCATTTCCACGGACAAGAGGGACTTGAACCCTGGTCTTTCAGAATTCTGGGTGAATACTTAGACAACCACACCATGTTGACTTTCATTAAGCCATAATGCACTGCATAATCATAACTGCTTGATAGCACTTTAACTATTGTTGTTGTTGTGTGCCTTCAACTTACAGCCATCCTATCACAGAGTTTTCTGGCGGCTGAGAGTGTGTGAACACGCCCAAAATCACCCAGTGGGTTTCCATGGCTGAACACCCTGGTCTCCAGGCTCATAGTGCAATGCTCAAACTGCTACACCATGCTGGCTTTCCAACTTTAACTACTATGGCAATTTTCTATGGATGGTATTTTTAGCTTGCATTTCCTAGTGCAGTTTGTTGAACTGCAGCACTAGAGCTCGCTGTAGCAGAGAATTCAAATTACCTCACAAAACTGGAAACCCCAGGCTTCCATAATACAGAGCCATGGTGTGTGGTTTCAAATGGTTGCAATTTTGAAGGGGGGCTATATCCAGTTCTCTTGAGTTGGTTGTGCTTTATATGCTATCTTTTGATATTTTTATTGAGTCAGGATTTTTTCCTTCTTCTTATTGACTCTGAGAGAATTTTGTTTCCCCAGAAACTTGCAGAATTTAAGATAATGGAAAGCAAAAGAGCTCAAGTCCTTTCAACATCTGCCTCTGCCATCCAGAAAGTTAGCACCTCCAGGAGGCGGAGAACTTTCCCCATCATTTTATCTATGCCACTAAACACTGTCCTGTTTAGACTTCTTGGAGGACAGAGAGTTCAGTCACTACAGCTGATAACGGCATTGAAACCCCGCCAGGAAAATTTAAAAAAACACCCCCATGGCAGTCCTATCTCCCCCAGAGATCCCTGACAGCTGGCATCTATCCTCCTCTCCTTTTTAGACTCTGGTTCTCCCAGAATAAATGACAAAAGGATTAAACCCCCTTTGCTGCTGCTGCCGTGGCCCACTGCCTTCCAAATTCCATCTCCTTGTTGCCATTGGGCTGCCCTTGCCATGAGCAAGGCCAGCCGGGAAATGCTTTGGAGTCGCATCAGGCCGCCTGAGGGTTTCTCTCCCGCATGAAAGAAGCGCGCTGGTGCATGAGCTCTCACACCCCTTGGAACGAGGCGCAGGGCAGCCAAAAGCACCAACGCCTCTGCCAGTTTCAAAGCCTCCCTCGCCCCAAGGACTCGGCGGATAACACCATATGCCCTACAAAACCCTCTGGGATTTGTAGTGGGAAGTTTTAGCTGTGAAAGGAAGCCGAATCCAGAGTCTGGATTGCTCATGAGGGAAAGGGATGGTTTTTGCGGGGACATCTAGAGGAGAAGCTGGTCTACTCTGCTATCCTCGTCCCCTCCCCCATCCGGACACTTGTGCTGTCTGAGCCTAGAGAATTATCCAGGAGTAAGTGTTTCGGAGTTCTGCTGTGGGTGTCAACAAAGAAAGTTGTACAGAGCATCTTCAACAGATACGTTGTGGACCATGGCTCTGTCAATACGGTTGTCATTTTAAAAAGAAAAGTGTTGGGGTTTTTTTCCAATTCTCCTGTGGTTTTTCTAACACCTACAGGGCAGCAGACCTTCAGTTATTTGGAGCTATGCCTGGGGAACGTGGGCATAGTGAGAGGGAAAGCTTCACTTGCAAAAGTCACAGAAGCCCTGCCAGGAAGGAAAGAGTTGGCAGGCATGTATAAACAACGCAACTGACGTTAAAATATTGTGCTTTAGTCTTTAGAACAAGTTTCACATTGCAAAATTGAGAGGCCCGGTTTCAGAAGACTGGCATTCTGTAGAAATCTGTCCCTTCATTCCCAGATCTGACTGCCAATCCTGCACTCTGTTAAGGCTTTTTAAGCAGCCAGCCAGCATGGAGAAATTAAGCAGATGCCTAGCTTTTAACTCCATAATGATAAAAGTTTCAGTTGTTACGGTACTGGTTGTCCAACAACAAACAATTGCAAAAGGCACAGGGCACACAGCCAGCGTAAGAGGGTTGCAAGTATTAAGTGTAAAGCAGCCCTTTTTGCATGAGCCTACATATTAATTTCTGGTCATTTCTGTATCGCGTTGCAGTTCCGGCTTAGGGACATGATGGCAGCAGTCCATTGCACAACATCATTGCAGTCCCACTGCCATCTCGCCCCCACCTGTCGTGATTGCAGGATATTTGCTTAACAGAATAAAACCATCAAGCACCCTCAATTGCGTGACGTTCCAGTCCTTCCTGTCCAGGCAGGTGGGCAGGAAACACAATGGAGGCACTTCCTTCCCCAGTGCAGCATGAGAAAGAACCCAGTTGTGCTGCAGAAGGCAGGTGCATGTAGCTGACCTTCCCTTCCACAGGGAGCTGTCTAGGAGCATTCCCATTGCGCTCCCTTCACGGCAAAGGCAGGAAAGGCATGAAAATGGAAATGGCTTCTGTCTCTTCATTCAGTATTCTACTTATAACATTTCACTCATCCTAAACCCTCAATCTACTGCATCTCCCTCTCTATTTGGAACTCTTGTTTTGCATACCCAAAGACTAAATGTCAGAACACAATTCTTATAGGCCTTCTCAGACAACATTCCTACCTCCCCTCTTCCAGTGATTTGATTATTTGCCACCTTTCAGAGCTGGGCACACCCACTCTTTCATAGCAGCCCTGTAAAGCAGGTAGGTCTGAAAGAGTGAGTGACTAAGTCACAGCTCGCCAGTAAACTTTGTGGCTGAGAATGCTGTTTGAAGTTGTTCTCCCCCAGTTAAGCACCCCAGTTCATCAGCCACCTTCACTACAAATCGAGAGGTGGCCGTTGCACCCCGCCGCTGCTGCCACAACCCTTTTTTTTTTACATCCTCGGCAGAGAGAAAACGTGTGTGTGTGTATGAACACAACATTTTAAACAGTGCTTCCTGATGAAAAGTCAGTTCAATTTGGTTTCCAAATTATCCTCTTGTTTGGTGCAGGACAAGCTTCTCTCAAGTTCCCACAAAGTCAGCTGTCCATTTTGTATGAACCCAGGTATTACAAACCTATTTTACGTGAACCTGTAGGTCAGTACTCTGCCCTTCCCCAAATGGCACTCAACTAAAAACCTTCACTCTTCTTTCTGTGTGGAAATCTTTTGCATGCACACACAAATATAACGTACAGGGATGGGCCTGCAAATGATTTCCCCTTGGCTAAACTCAGCTGGGACTATTAACTATTTTAACGATGTGGAAAGGGTCACATCAAGTAAAGAAACAGCACACTTTCTGCCTGTTTTTCAAACCACCCCCAGTCTGCTCTCCTTCTCTGTACATTCTACCAGTGATTGGATACTGCTGCTGGTCCTGAAGGCAACGCTACAACACTTAAAGCAAGCCAGCTTGCCTTAATTCCTAACATGCTAGCGGGTGTTGGTTTTTCCAGCAATAATTGTGCTAGCCTGATTGGCAAGTGTTCTAAGAAGGGCTTATGTTTAAATAAGATGGTCCAAACTGGGTGGGGCAGGAGAGGAGAGAAGTTCAAAACTAGAATGAAGAATAACTGAATCATAGTTTTCTTGCTTTTTGTTTCAGGAACACTTTCTGTGTAGACTGCCGAGTGTGTCTGCCACAGAGTCTCTATGCGTTGCAGGACTCTGAGCTATATGCCCTCATACAGGGCACTGACAGATTTGGCAAGTGTTGCTGTCATCTTGTGCAGACTGAAAGTGGGCCTCAAAAACCACCAAAAAATAATAATAATAAAAAAAAATCTCTGCAGCATTTGATTCATTCAAGGAATCTTGAATTCCCTGAAGCAATTTGAAATTACACAGAGGACTAACAACTCATTTTCAAGACAGAACTCTTGAGCTTTTCAACATATGATGATGAAAATTCTTCTTGGCATTTGCAAATGAGAGAGCGGTTTGGGTGTGCGCACACACTTGCTGCCGTGTCCCTTTTGTCAGGGTTGTGGGTGCTGAGAGGCATAGTGCAGGCATGTGCATGTGCCCAAATTTCTCCCTCTTTTGCAAAAGAAGGAACAGTTTTGGGACCCACACCCCCTCGCTGCTGCATCCCTGTGTGCGTGTGCCCAAACTATGACTCTGAAGACGGGGTTTGAATCTTCACTTGGCCATGGAAACTGATTGGGTGACCTCAGGCAAATCATATTCTCTTAGCCTCAGAGAAAGGCAACAAATCTTCCCAAGAAAACCCACATGATAGGGTCACCTTAGGGTTGCCACAAATCGGTTTTTAAAGGGGAGAGATGTGATGGCTAGAAAGAACATTCCCCTGTCAGCGGCACTTTGTTATTGTGTGCCTTCAAGTCACTTCAGACTTCCGATTTCAGACTAACATGAACCTATCACTGGGGGTTTTCTATTTGTTTCGAGGGCAAAATTAGTTTGGGGGGTTGCCTTTGCCTTGCGCTGAGGCTGAGAGAATATGACTTGCCCAAGGTCACCCAGTGTCTGAGCAGGGCTTTGAATACTAGTCTCCAGAAGTCTTTAATAAACATATAAGTATTTGAAAATTTAAGTAAATATTTAAATCTAAATTTAAATATTTAAATCTTGAGTTCAGTCTTGAGGATCCCTAGCAACAAATTATATTTACAGAGGGTCCTTGGTAAAGAAAACGTTAAGAACTACTGTGTTAGAGAGTAACCAAAACTTGTGGCTAGGGCCATTTCTGCACTAGAGTGTTATAGCGCTATTATTCCACGTTCAACATCCTATGGAATCCTGGAGTTTGCAGTTTAGGGAGGGGCCAGCTGGCCCCTCCTGAAACTGCAAACTCCAGGATTCCATAGGATGTTGAACGTGGAATAACAGCGCTATAACACTCTAGTGCGGAAATGACTTAGTTCTCACTGTGCTGGTGTCAGACCCACCATTCATTTTCATAGTCTAATCCTGTGACCAGTTATGGTAGCAGACAGCCACTGGGAGGGAGGATCAACAACAGACTGAGTTTGGTAAGAGTACAAATCTTAGAGTCCCTGTAGCCAACACAGTCATGCTGGCTAGGGGATTCTGGGAATTATAATAAAAAGTAAATTTTCAAAGCTCTGGGGATATAAATGGGCAGCTGTGTCATGTCTTTTTTTTTTCTTTTTTTTTTGGTGGATGTCTTTTCCTTTCTTCAAGACCATTCTGTGCCAATTCTATTAAAAAATTTTTCTGGAAAAAATCTGCAATAATTTTGTGTTTTCAAATGAACACATTAAAAGACACATGCTTCTAGAAATGTATGGATTTCTGGCTGCAAATTGGGTCACATTCCATGTTCAGTCCAGATGGTACAGGGTTTTTTTCCCTTTGGTAAGAACAATTTCTCATACATCCCCATTCAGAAACAGAGAATGCACTATGTCAGCATCTCATCACATGTGGTGTGATGCTGCCAGGCCACTCTATGCCAGCATCATGTAAACACCACAAAATGTCTCGTCTTAGGCCAGCTCCAAATATGTTACATTCTTTAACACATCTGCTTGGAACTGCACACATTCAAAAGTAATGGGTTGTCCCAAAATTTTCTGAGTTAAGATTTTTTTGCTTTTTTTGACAATATATCATTTGTATATGAATTGTGGTTTAAATCACAATGCATTTGAACAGCGTCAGCCACAAACAATGCATTCCAGCTGTATTTTGATTTTAGAATTGATATAGGGAACGATTAATTAAATCATTATTCTATTTTGTTTTGACATTTGGTATTAGTTCTAAAGATCTGCTTTGCTATTGAACAATGCCCAGTTTCCTGTCATTAAACTGTAAAGTGTGCCTACATTGCTGCATATACAACACCACACTCTGAAAAGGATAATGAATGAGTATGGTGTGCGTGTGTGTGTATGTGCCTTCAAGCTGCTGTTGACTTATGCCACCTCATTAATTTCGTAGGGTTTCCTCTGGCAAGGAATACTCAGAAGCGGTTTTGCCAGTTCCTTCTTCTGAAATATATAGTTTACAGCACTTGGTATACAGTGGTGGTCTCCCATCCAAGTGCTAACCAGAGTTGACCCTCTTTAGCTTCCTAAATCAGACAGGATCTGGTACCTTTAGGGTATTTAGGAAAGGTTAATAGGTGAGGTACAATCCTAACAAAGAGTGTTTTAGAAGAGAGGAAAGACAGTACCAGCTCAGAAATCAGAATTTAGGAACAGAGAACTTTTTCACAAAGGATGCTAAAACGGACCTCAGGGATTCAGTTTCCTACCACTCTTTTATGTCAGCTGCAGTAGAATCTTCTTTCTTTGTCTGTTCTATTTTCTTTTTTCCTTTAAGGGATGGAAAGGAGAGAGAATACAGGAAAAGGAGAGACAGGTGTTTCTACACAAGGTTTTTATTGTGCAACTGTCCTGCCTTGTTTAGGGAACAGGGCCCTTTCACACTATCTAATTATAGCTCTATGATTCTAGTTTAGCTGCTGTGGCAACATCCTATTGAATTTTGGAACAACTCTAAGGTAAACCTGTTGCAGGGTTTTCTTAGCAGAATTTGTTCAGAGATTTGCCCTTGCCTTCCTCTGAGGCTGAGAAAGTGTGACTTGACCAAGGTCACCCAGTGGGTTTTCATGGCCAAGTGGGGCTTCAGACTTTGGTCTCCAGAGTCACTGTCCAGCACTACACCACACTGGCTTTGTCCGTTGTTAACTGCCATCGAGTTGACTTCTACTTATAGCAACCCTATGAGTGAGAAATCTCCAAGTCACCCTATCATTAACACCCCTGCTCAGATCTTGCAGGGGCAGGGTCTGGCTTCCTTTATTGAGACTATCCATCTATAATGCAGTCTTCCTCTTTTCCTACTGTCTTTCAAGCATCATTGTCATTTCTAGTGAGTCATGTCTTCTCATGATGTGGCCAAAGTATGCCAATCTCAGTTCTTGGCTTCTAGGGAGAAGTCAGGCTGGATTTGCTCTAGGGCCGATGTATTTGTTATTTTAGCAGTCTACAGTATCCATAGAACTCTTCTCCAGTACCACATTTCAAATGAGTTGACTTTCTTCCTAACAGCTTTTTTCAATGTCCAACTTTCACAACCATACATAAATACTGGACATACAAGGACATGGACAAACATAACTTCAGTATTCAATTATATATCTTGACAATTCAGGATCTTGCCTGGTTCCTTTGTAGCTGCTCTTTCAAATCATAGGCCCTTTTCGCACAGCATCTGCCATGCGAAAGAGGGCCTGGAACCTTGCATGATTGCGAGGAGCAATCTGCATGATGCCCTCACAATCGCGCAAGGCTTCAGGGGCCGGCAGGCAACGATTGCGCACCTTTGCATTTTCAGCTTTCAGCCAAAAATGCTGCGCAATCACGCATTGCTCCCAGGCCCTCGCACACTTACCTGGCGTGCGGAGCCTCAGGAGCCGGGCCGGTTGCGCTTCCTGTCTCAGTGCAGCCTGGGAAGGTCCCAGGCTGCACTGCAAAAGGAAGAAGTGGGGCTCTCAAGTGAGCAGGAAGCTCGTGCGGAGCTGAAGAAGCAGGGAAGCAAGAACCTCTCACAAGAGGCTTCTCGTGCGATCACCGTACCCCAGAGCTGAAAAAAGGTAGGATGTGGAAAGAGCCCCAGTCTTCTGGCTGACTGCAGTCTCCATTCTGATTAATGACTGAGCCAAGGTATGGAAAATCCTTAATTATTATAGTGTCTTCATCATTCACTTTAAAGTTATGTAAACCATCTATTCCTAGTGATTTATTTCCCTCCAGTGCCCTGTGCAGCTTCTACTTCTTTCTAAAATTGTGGGTTCATCTTCAAATGGTTCTTCCTTGAATGAACCTGTCTTCTTTTCATCTCTTTTATATACTTCTTCAGTGTATTGTTTCCATTGTCTTTTTAATTGTACTTCATCATGTAATACATTCTTCTGCTGGTCCTATAACATCCCCACTCTTGGTTTAAATTTCCCTTTGATTTCTGGAAGAGACTTCTTGTTCTTCCATTTTGTTTTTATCTTCTATTTCTCTGCGTTGATTCTTATAATAGTTTTTTTGTCCCTGCACACAAGCCATGGAACAGTTGCATTCAGGGTTCAAATCCTATTTCTTTCACTTTTCCTTTTGCTTCTCATCTGTCCTTAATTGATTGAAGAGTTTCATCTGTCGTCCACTGAGGCTTCTCTTTCTTTTTGGCTCCAGATAGTGTCTTTTTGCATTCCTCCCTGACAACATCCTGACTTCAGTCCAGAGTTCCTCTGTCTTCCAGTTAATTAGGCCTAATAGTGCCAATCGGGGTTTTTTACATTATCTTTAAATTCTATGAGGGTGTACTATTCAGGGTGTACTTTGGTGCAATGGGTTGTGTTCTTTTTCTTTGGCGCAATGGGTTGTTTAGTGTTCTTCTCTAACATTACTCTCATTTTTTATATTAGCAGTTCATGGTCTGTACCACAGTCTGCTCCTGGCCTTGTTTTTTGCAGAGACAATAGAGCTTCTCCATCTTCTGCTTCCGATTATATAATCTATTTGATTTTTTTATTGGCGATAAGGTAATGTTCATGTATACAGTCGCCTCTTTGGTTGCTTGAGGAATGAGCTTGCAGTGAGCAAACTGCTGGCCTCACAAAATTCAACCTGTCACTCTCCTGCTTCATTTCTTGATCTAGGTCAAATTTTCCTACACCTTTGATTCTGCTCTGTTTCCTACTTTTGCATTCCAATAACCCATGATTACCAATATGTCCTGTTTAGGTGTACGGTCAACTTCCTCTTAGACCCCAGCACAGAATTGTTCAGTTTCTTCTTCTTTTGTCTATGTCTTAGTGATGTGATTCCATTAGACATTGCTTATGTCCTTTGACTGCTTTTGCCACATCTCTCCTCACTATTAATGCCACCCCATTTCTTATTAGATTTTCATTTTCTGAGTAAAATACTGTGTAATTATCTGACTCAAAATGTCCCATTCCCGTCCATTTTAGCTCACTCACTCCAAGTACAGCAATGTTTATGCATTCTATTTCTTGTTTTACTTTGTCTAGCTTCTCCTGGGTCATGCTTCTCACTTTTCATGTTCCTACAGTATGTGTTGCGCTGCTTCAGACTTTCCTTTCACCTTCGAAAACTTCCTTTCAGCTTGGTTCCAGTTGTGTCATTAGCAATAGCAATAGCATTTATTTCTATACCACTTATCAACTGAGTGTTATCTAAGCGGTTTACAATGTGTTTTAGCTAATTGCCCCCAACAAGCTGGGTACTCATTTTACCGACCTGCGGACGGATGGAAGGCTGAGTCAACCTTGGAGCCCAGCAGGATTGAACCCACAACCTTGTGGTTGCAGTACTAGCATTTAACCACTGCGCCACCAGGGCTCCTAGCCAAAGCGTTACTTGTAGTTGTCCTCTGCTGTACCCCAGAAGCTTGTTAAATGCCTTCCAACCTGCAAGTGTCATCTTCTAACATTATCTCTTGTTTCATTTTGGATTGTCTCATCATAGGGTTTTCAAAAGGGGGGTTACCATGCCTCCTCCTGCACAGCACTAACAAGTGTTAGCTGTGGTGCCCCTCTGTTGTCGCTAGAAGATCCTCTGCCAACGTCACCTCCCACTACTGTTGCTGCCCAGTAGCTGTTTGGAGCATCTAATCTGGCTCCTCAGCAAACACTTGTCTGACACGGAAGAGCCCATCAGCAGCACTGCTTGCTTCAGCATAGTCTCTTGCCTCACAAGAGCATGCCATCCTACCACCATGGAAAGGCAGTGCCAGCATGGGTCTAGCGCCTCACCTGACTACACATTTGTATGTATTTATTTATTCGTATCCCGCCTCTCCATATGGATCGAGGCGGCGAACAACTTACAAATAGCATGTACTTCAAAACATTTCTGTACATGCCCCCAACAAGCTGGGTACTCATTTTACCGACCTGCGAAAGGATGGAAGGCTGAGTCAACCTTGGAGCCGGGCAGGATCGAACTCACAACCTTGTGGCTTGCAGTACTGGCATTTAACCATGGTGCCACCACATTGCAGGATACCACAGGGTGCAACCAAGGCAGTTAAAGTGGAATCACAGCTCTATATCTGTGTGGTGTGAAAGGGCCCAGTGGCAGCTTTCCACCTCTTCTGTTTTTTTTTTTTTTCTTATGGGTCGAAGAGGGAAAGACAGAATAACGCCACAGTGCTGCTTGATTGTTAGCTCTACAAGTCTTCAGCCTGGAAACAGAGTGGGGAGAGGATGGCAGAGGGTGAGAATTTAAAAAAAAGTAGTTAACTTCTGAGAAATCCCCCCACCTGGGAAAGGTGTATCTCCAAATCCCACACAGAAAGGGCCTGGCAGTGGGGAAAGTCTCCGTCTTTTCTTTTGCTTTCTGCAGGATTGCAAGTTAAGAGGGGACATGATAGCCATGTTTAAATATTTGAAGGGATGCCATGTAGAGGAAGGAGGGGGCTTGTTTTCTGCTGCTCCAGAAACCAGGACAAGGAGCAATGGATTCAAGCTGCAGGAAAGGAGATTCCACCTGAACCTCAGGAAGAACTTCCTGACAGTCAGGGCTGTCCGGCAGTGGAATCTGCTGCCTCGGAGAGTAGTGGAGTCTCCTACCTTGGAGGTTTTTAAGCAGAGGCTTGATGGCCATCTGTCGGGAGTGCTTTGAGGGTGTTCCTGCATGACAGGGAGTTGGACTGGATGGCCCGTGTGGTCTCTTCCAACTCTACATTTCTATGATTCTATGATTCTAAGTGTACTCTGGCAGGACCAAAATCCTGCTTAGGGTGGGAGCCCATGAATGTAGCTCTGCTGGGCTCAATGGTTCTTACGGCTACATAAAAGGATAAAGGAGGGCAGCCTCTGCTTTGCCTCAGTCTGGTTCTGGTAGTGTGGAGATGCACAGGAGTGTAACAGGTGCCTCCCTGCAGAGTTCTCACTCTCCTTGCTGCCCCTGCCCATGCAATGAGTTAGGAATATATAAAGAGCTCTTTCCTCTGCGCTCTTTTAAAATATCAGTCTCTGGCACGGGTCTTTTTTTTTCCAGGAGGCAGGCGGAGCATTTCCTTCCTCCCCTATAGATTTTATACGCCTGCTTCCCCTCCCTCGGCCACCCAGGCTCGCCGTGCGGACTGCCTCCAGCCCTCCATCTCTCCCTTCTCCAGTTAACCCGAGAGCCAGTGCCCACAGCCTCGCACGCACGAAGCAAAACCTGGCCGCGAAGTGGTAGATGTGGCACGCGCCCCGGGCCTCACCCCCTCCATCCCTCCCTCCCTGCGAGGAGGGCGACTGCCAGGTGTTTGCGGAAGCCACCGGGCAGTCGTATACGCACGCGCCAAAAGGCCGAGTCGCTCTCACAGCCAGCAGGGCGCCTGCCTGTCACTTTGAGACGGAGAGCTGTCAAAGCGACCAGGGCAACAAAGGGCGGGGAAGGCGGGGGAGAGGAACTATTAGACCTTTGCCGTAGTCCCCTAATAGCTGGGACGGAGACAGGTCTTGGAAGCAATTCCGCCCTTTCCTTTGTTCTATCACACCGTTTGCGCACACCCCTCCCTAAACTGCAAACCCCAGGATTCCATAGGATGTTAAAAGTGGGATAATAGCACTGTAACAGCCTAGTGCGGAAATGTCCCCAGTGTGTATTGAGCCCCCCTCTTTCCCTCCTTAAAGTGGTGGAAGGGTACAGAGGTTGAGTCCCTAGAGTTGCCCTTTTCAGCGAGCCTCCCTCCCCTTGTGCCTTTAGCCGCCATGTATGTGTATCTGAGGGATATGATTAACAACTGACAAGGTTTTTTTTCCACTCAGGGATTCCCTTTGCTTGCTAAGTTCTGGGACCATTCCCGCACTACACGGTTATAGTGCTATTATTCCACTTTTAACAACCTATGGAATCCTGGGGTTTGCAGTTTAGGGAGGGACCTTTAGAATTCTCAGCCAGAGAGCTCTTGGGCCTCAGTGAACTACAAACCCCAGAATTCCACAGGATGTTGAAAGGGAAATAATAGCATTATAACCGTGTAGTGCGGAAATGGCCTGGGATTCAGGCTGTTGCTCAGAAGAGCAGGCGGAACCCTGTCAGCTGGCACTCTTACCCAATACCTACATCCACAACATTGGTGAATGGTGAATGTTAATATTATAATTGTTTCTATCAGTGCTTTCTTTCTATATTTAATGTCCCCCTGACCAAACTGTCTTCCCATTCCTCTCCAAATAGGTCATTACAGTCTGTGAAAACTCCTGCTAAATAAAATGTGTCAGCCCTTAACTAGTATTTTTTTTCCCCTATGGCAAAGTTAACACGGCTATTTCCCCAGAAATGGTTAGGGGTATGCACGTATATATTCATGCACATACAATCCTGAAATTCTGGATAACACTTCATTCATCTCATGGATCGGGCTTCGGGAGCCCATGAAAGCCTAGGCTGGAATTCTTAACCTTTTATCCCTTTCCACAGGACTCTTTTTTATTATTATTATTTCATACAAAAAATTATTGAAGCACTTTATCCCAAATATTTCTAAACCATTATTCCAAACACAGCTCCCACAATGTATTAAAACCCACATTTTATTTTATCCTAATATAAAATGCTTATCAAGTTTTTGCTTGTGAAGAGCATTATAGAATTACTGCAGAGTTGTTATTGAATGTTGTTATATACAACTCCTTTCTCCCTTCAGAACACAAGGATTCATAGTTTCTAGATGCTGAAGTGCAGGGGCACCCAATGAAACTAGGAACTAAACAGCCTGGTACCCTCCAGGTGTTTGGGGCTACAGCTCCCATAAGTCTCAGCCAGCATGGTCAAATGGGGGCTTTGTATAAAACACCTAAAGAACATCAGGTTGCACACTTAATCTGTACAGTTCTTTGCCACAGGAGCATTGGTGACAATCTATAAAGCCTTATATGGCTTGGACTCATGCTATCTGAAGGGCCATATCTCTCATTATGAGCCCTTTGGAGCTCCAAGATCTTCAGGAGAGGACCTTTCTTTGTTCTACTACCTTCTCAGGTTCATTTGATGGGAACACAGGAGATGGTTCTTTCAGTGGCTGCTTCTGGATTTTGCAACTCCCTCCCGAGGGAGGCTAGGATGGTTCCTTTTATCAATAAGTAAAAACATCCTTGTTCCACCAGGCTTTTAGAAATTGACTGTGATATTCTTTTACCAGTGTGCTGAGCTGTTTTGTTAGTTCATATGTAGTCTTTCAATTAATTCTAATGTTTTTTCGCTTTATAAATTGTTGAAATGTTTTTAAAATCATTTTTATATTTAAACTTTTTATTGATGCTTTGTATAGTTTTTAATCTTTATTGTTTTTAATAAGTTGCAAGCCACCTTGAACCCAATA
Organism: Ctenosaura bakeri; assembly: GCA_948474755.1. NCBI lineage: Eukaryota > Metazoa > Chordata > Lepidosauria > Squamata > Iguanidae > Ctenosaura > Ctenosaura bakeri. The sequence continues at coordinate 727,321 of CAOLHI010001455.1, forward strand.
CTGGGAAAAAGATAGGGTATCTGTAAATATATAAATAAATAAATAAATAAAGGTATGTATGTATGTATGTATGTATGTAATGATGATCTCCAACTTAGCTTTAAAAAGTGTTCATAAATTCATGGAGGATAATAAGACTATCAGTGGCTACTAGTCATACTATCTATATGTGACCCCTGTACCAAAGGGAACATGCTTGTGCATGGGATGGAGAAGGGGTTGCTATTGTATTCATGTTTTATGTTTGTAGAATTCTCAAATTCTTCTGGTTGGCCGCTCTGCAGTGCCTATTGATACCTCTGATGCCAGTGGGGCAGTGACTGTGCTTTAGTCCAAATATATTCTTGGATAGCCTGTTTAAAGACACTATTTGCAGTGGTGTATTTAAGTCTCTGGCTCCAAATCTCAAGTCAAGTCTCAAGTCTCTACCTTCAAGTCTCAGGTTAAGTCTCAAGTCCTTGCAAGACACTTTCAAGTGAAGTCTCAAGTCTGGGAGCCAGTTTCTGAAGTGGGGAATAGGATCCTTTTTACTTCGTATTACTGAAGCTTCAGAAGCTTTAGAAGGAAGGATCTTTCCCTGCACTCTGGAGTCAGTCTTGCCTTGTGCAGTTAGGAAAAGTATCAAAAGGGACCTCCAATATGCAGCAGGGACAGGCTGCCGAGCAGACCTCAATCCATCCTCAGGGCTATTGCCTAACACATTTGCTGTTCCCTCCAAGAAATCGCCCAAGCTTTGGGCTTGAGACAGATCCTCATGTGACCTGCAAGAAAAAAGAGATGGAAGTATTGTTCAAAGTTGTAAGGTTTCCAGATAAATGTGCTATGTTACTGAACCAAAGGCGGCAAGTCAGTTACTAAAACTATGCAAGTCATGAGTTGAGTCAAGTCAAGTCAGTGTGTCATTTATTGGCTATTTGTGTGATTCAAAATGAAGTGGATTTACCGTTATGCTGACACTGGAGTCCCTACTGCACTACAGGCACAGCAGATAGGTCTCTAGTCTAGCCTGGTCCATAGGGCCCCTCTTAGAATCAGAGTTGGAAGTCCAAGCTCCTTCCATACAGGAATGTACAATTAAAGTTCACAAAAAAGATGGCCATCCGATCTCTGATTAATAGCCACCAAAGAAAGAGAGTCTACCCCCTTCTGAAGCAGTGTATTCTACTGTTACACAGCTCTCACCATCAGGAAGTTCGTATGATGCTATGTTCTTAGTGTACCTTCTAGAAAGAAAGAGAGAGTATTCACATTTTTCCCCTTGGCAGGACTCCTGAGTCCCTTTTGCATGACAGCACAAATGTGACCATTTGCTATCACTATGGCCCTTTCCGCAGCTTCCCTCTGTCCAGTGTGGTCGCACGGGGATCATGTGAGCAGCCTCTTCTGTGAGGCACTCGCATCCCCTCTGCTCCATCTTTGCAGCAGCTGCCAGCTGGCCAGCCGGCAGGCAATATGAGGGCTCTACCTTTTCCTTCCACAGCGCAGCCAAGTTTTTTCCCAGGCTGTGCTGGGTGAGGAAGCATGAGGGCCGCGGCTCTGGAGGCTCTGCGTGGACAGTAAGTGTGTGTGGGGCCCTGGCGCGATGCACAATAGCACATCATTTTTTGCCAAAATCCGAAAATGATATACTGCACAATCAGTGCCTACTGGCCCTGGCAGCATCAAGCAATTGTGAGGTTGTCATGTGAAATGCTCCTTGCAATCATGCAATGCTCTGGAGACCCTTTCACATGACAAATGCTGTGTGAAAAGGGCCTTTGTGAATGAGATAGAGAAAGCTGCAGCAGGTGGATTTCTGCTTGTTGTATGCAGTGCCATAACTTACAAACAACAGCAACAACAAGCCACCCTAGGGGCATAACAGAGAATACTTGCGGTTTGAATTGGGTTTCAGTCTCAGAAACTATTTGCAAAGTAAGGCCTGCTGAACCATAGAAGTTGTGAAATAACAGAAACGTGCAGGTCTGAGCACAGACAAAAAGAGTTTTTCCCTCCCCAGGGATTGACTCTGACCATCAGTACCAACCTATATGGGAATACGAAGAGAGAATGAAAATCTCTCCATCTCAGGCACTCTTTTTATAAATTAAGCACTGGAAATGCCTTGCTTAATAAGGTCAGGCATGTGACGAACAGGGAAGGTTCCAGAAGGAGTTAGTGTTAATGTATAAACCAGAATTCCTCAGGCAGCAGAAGAAGCAGGCCAGAGCTTGTAGGGGGAGCCAGCTTGCATTCCAAAGCAGCAAAAAAGAAATTAGATCAACAGAAACCCAGGCATGTTAGCCTGGACCCACCCTCCTTTGCTTTCTTCTTTCTACTCGGTTGCTCTTGGATGGGCACTACAAGCTATTGTGCTTCATCTGCCTTCTCATCTCATCTCATCTAGGTCACCTCTGATGCTCCAGTTGAGCATCCATGAAACCAAAACCTGTTATGTATCCAGTGAATAGGTAGGTCATAGGACCTGTGTCAGGAAGCTTGCAAGCCACTTTCATCTGAAGGTTGCAGCCTGCAAAATCAATAACGGACACTGAGGAGAAAGGAAAGCAAAGGAGGGTGGGATTAGGGTGAGTGAGCCTGCATATCTGTTGATCTAATTTGTCCTTTGTTTTTCCAGGACATGGCAGATGTGCGGAATGCTTTAAATGTGCATGTCACCACTAAAGTATTCTTGGTACATATTTTGTGAAAATCTGTGTATGCCATGAATATTGCAGATGCTCAAAATGTACCATCCTACTTGGAATGAGAAAAACCAAAGAAGCCAAACAGGAAAATGAAGGAATAAAATCTAGTGCTCATAGCCTAGAGAACTAAGAATGTTTACACATATGATACACAAACTCTGCCTTTGAGTCTCACAAAGAACTTTTCTAGCTTTGGTTGTGTAACTTTGTTAGAAATGCATACAAAATGGAAAGGATACCTTTTCAGATACAGTATATGTTCTCTAGGAAATGTTAGTGTTATATTTAAGTTATCCCAGGAAATTCACAATGTTCTTATGTGAATATGCCTTGGAAACTCTTAGCTATGGAATCTAGCCTGAGCTGTGGGTTGGGAACATAATCTGTCTGAAACCCTAGAGTCATTGTCAGTAGGATTTGACAGTACTTTTATATAAGGGAACTTCCTGTATTCTTGTGTTCCTAACTGCTTTCTTTTGGATTTCGGTGCCATAGCTGTAATAAATTACTTTTCTAAGTAAACTGGCAGAGTCAGGATTTTGAAAGAATCCTTACAGCCTGTTCTTGGACTCTCTGATCTGATGTTACATTAAGAAATATATGTGATCTCTAAGGCCCTTTTGCCATGTGAAAGGGCCCCTCGAGCGTCGCACAATTGTGAGGAGCGATCTGCACGACACACTCACAATTGCGTGATGCTCCAGGGCTGGGCAGGCGCTGCTCACACACTTTTTCATTTTTGGCTTTCAGTCGACAATGGTGCACGATCGCACATTGCTCCAGGGCCCCACGCGTTCTTGCCGTGCATGCGGAGCCTCCAGAGCTGCAGTGGTCGCACTTCCTGCCCCAGCGCAGCCTGGGAAACTCCCAGGCTGTGCTGCGGAAGGAAGAGGCAGGGCTCTTGCACTACCTGCTCAGGAGCAGGAGCTTGTGCAGAGCTGAAGCAGCAGGGACGCGAGAGCCTCTCACTGGAGGCTGCTGGTGCGATCTCCACACCCCAGCGCTGAAAAAAAGGTAAGGTGTGGAAAGGGCCTAAATGTCCCCATTACCTAGTTTGGCAGTTACTCTTTCCATCTCTTCAAGATCCACTTTGCACAAAACCAGGTTTTCTGTAGAGTGCACACTTGAAACCAAACTGATCAATCCTGTCCAATATATGTATTGACAGGCTGTATGTTGCGTCCAACATGCAGCAGGATCACCAGGCCAAAGGCTTGAGCCTTGAATCAGTACCGTATTGGCCTTACTGAAGTGGTAAAATCAATTTTCTAAGCTTGTTTGAAGGAAAACTCAATTGTTCATCCTTGAGAAGGATTTGAGAAGGAAAGGTCTCTCATATGAATTTTCAACAGGCAATACTGTGGAGAAATGGAAATGTTACTTCTCCTACTACATACAGTGCTAGTTGATGTGTATAACTAAAAATATCTACATATTGCTATTGCTTAGCCAAGCTGCTCTGTATACAATATTATTCTTTTGTGTCATCACATTACGGATTCCTGATGGCAAAAATACACTAGAGAATAAATGCCTGGCTAGTGGTTTCCAGGCTGCTAGAACATAGTGAGGAATGAATTATCTTTTTTGGGAAGTGGGAGGCAATTTATCTTTCATGGACCACAGTAACGATTTCCATAAAGGTAACCACATACAATACTGTCAGAATTTGGAAATGTTACTTTCTTATTATAGCTTCCAGGTTCCCCCTGCCACCAAGGCCAGCAGACATGCTGCTAAGGGATTCTGGGAGTTGTTGTCCAAAAATGTAAGTTTTCCATCATCTGCACCAACTTTGAAAGATGGGTTGACTGTCATACATGGTCTCATTGCTGTTTTGTTGCCTCCTCCAGGGTAACTACACACTGGCTTGGAAGTGTCACTGGGAACACTGTGGCCAGTGGGACATTAAAATTGGGAGTGAGACACCACTAGCTGAAACAGGGGCATCACTGGGAGGTTTTGATCAATCTTCACTCTCTGGGAAGCATACCTGCCCGATGCAAGTCTCCCTTTACTCTTACTCGCAAACCCTGTAACTTGAGCCACTAGAAAAATGTGAGATTTGCTTGCTAAGGTGTTCTCAAGTGAGCAAACTGATTATGAAATTCAAATGAGGAGAGCTTTATTAAATATGACAGGGGGAAAAGAAGGCTGTTGGAGAGGGGGAATTGTGGAACATGAGGATTAATTAGCTAGGACACTAAACATTTTTTTCCTTGAAATTGGCCTTAGCTTTGGGTTGAGAACATGAAAACTTAAAGAATATACATTTACTGCTCAGTTTAGGCTACAAATCTGTTACCTTAGAGTAAGTCCCATTCCACTGAGTGTAACTTATTTCTGAACACGTATATAATGTGAGCATGGTTATTGTCTAGGGCTGGGCAGTACTAGGAGGGCTTAGGTACTTGCCCATATCCAAATGACAAAGAGGGACATAAAGTCACAAAACATTTACTGTGGATAAAGCTGGCATGAGCCAGTTGGTGTAGTGGTTTGAGCACTGGACTATGATTCCAAAGACCAGGATACAAATCCTCATTGGGCCATGGAAACCCACCGGTTAACCTTGGGCAAATCGCACTCTTTCTTTTTCCTTTTTTTTATATAATTTTATTAAAGTTCCAACATATAAAATAAACATATATAATTGTACATTTCATTGAATTATTTCTACTGTTCTTCCTCTCCTCTCTAGATTTCAATTTCTTCTATAAATTCAAACTGCTGCAATTACCTGTACTGCACATATATAAGATAATATTTCATGATAGTTCCTGCAATACATAAGTACTGTATATTATATCATAATATTTCTAATTACATCCATTTGTTACATCAACTGTATTTATACTTGAGCATTATCATCTGATAGTACCCAACAATTACTTGACACAATTTCCCATTCTTTTTTAATCTCATCATCTGATTTTCCCTTTAATCTCTGAGAGACTATGTCTGCATTTCTATTTTCAATCAGAGTTGCCCACCATTGATCAATTGTAGGTATTTGATATGTTTTCCACAGTCTTGCAAATTCTATTCTAGCTGTTGTGACCATATACAATATTATTCGCCAATATTTCTTTTGTACAGTGCCATCAAATATAACAAGTCGCACTCTTTCAACCTCAGAGGTAAGCAAAGGCAAACTTCCTCTGAACAAATTTTGCCAAGAAAGCCCTGTGATGGTGATGCCTTTGGGCCACCATAAGATAGAAAAAAATGTGAAGGCATACAAGAACAACAACAAAATTGGCACAAGCAATATGCTATGGGAGAACTGTTGAACACTGCTTATCAAATGCCCTTGTCAAAGAGTTCACATTAGTTGTTCAGCAAATGTCTAAGCTGTTCCAAATGTGTGCGTGTGCATTCTGTTCCCAAGTGATCCTACACATGATCATCCAGGACTTCAAAGTGGGGGGTGGGGGACAGGGAGGCTCAAGTCCCCCCAAGACCACACTACAAAGGACTGTGCCTGCCTTGGAATGATCTGACAAAATTGGACCACCAAGACTCCTGCATAGATGAGCCTTGTTAAGGACTATTGAACTAAGAAATGTTATGACAGTTATTGTCATTGAGCCCTCCCAGGAATAAAAAAAAAAGCTACATGCAATCTCTCTTATCTATACTTACTTGAGAGTAAGCTTCACTGAATATACATGAGGCGCTTCTGAGTACACACTGTGCTTATAAGAGTCTGTATATGTAAGGATGTTTAATTGATAATGGATGGGATAAGTAACTTGTCCTCCCCCTGCAAGCAGGTAAAGTTAATAACAACCTGCTTGCCAGAGTTGAGCCCCCTCCCCATTTAAACACAGTTCTGTCCTGGTTCCCTTTACATATTGATAATGAGCAGGCTGGTTCCTTCCAGCTCTTCTGAAAGAACAGGAAGATAATCTGTCTTGTTACTGTTGCTTCATCACCACAGAGATGCTAATAAACATGGGGCAGGAATGCACACATAGAGCAGACCTCCAGACACACATGCGCACACCATTGTGGTCTACATTACAAGATTTGAGAGTGCTATATAAATACAGTAAAGCTGTGTTTGAAGATTTTGGGAAGGTTCTCATAAAGGGACTGTCAGGCATTGGGATCCTTTGAAACAAGACAAAGTTGACATCAGGGATTGGGGATTAGCCAGTCTTACCCCCTCAAAAACAAAAAAGTGGTGAGATCTGACAAAGCTGGCAGAAACAGGGTCTTGTTTAAAGGAAACCGCTGTGTTGAATCAGAGTCAGCCTGCCGATTCATCTCGCCCATATCCTGTCTCTGGGGCCTTGTACTCATGGACCATAATAACTAGTGGTGAGGCAACAAACATCTGTGCTTTTTGAAGTGGGGGATGCTGGCCATGTAAATGCTTCTACATGCTTCTTACAGTGATGATGTAATAACCGTCTTGGTTCAGAGCAGCTAATTGCCACTATGCAATGAAATCAGCAGTGATTAAGGCTGCAATCCAATGCAAGCTCATTTGAGAAAGACCCATTATTACCTCCAATTATTACCTCCCTTTGGAGTGCTGTCACCAAATAATCCTACCAGCTATGGTATGGGAAGTTGTTTGGGATATGGAGAATTATGTCCCTAAATCTAGGAGCAAGATTGCACTTCTGAAACAAGGATACAAAGATCTGTGGATAAGATACATTCCTTGAGGATATCAGGGGGATGCTATCTTGGGCCTTTTCCACATTTTATTTTTAAAACGGGGCAGCGCATCCTCCAGCGAGGACGTTTGCACTTGGGGGCGAACTGGGTCCGGACTACTTAATGTATGTCAGGACTTCAGCCCACTCCGGAACGACCAGAACTAGTGGTTCCCCGTGCTATTGAAAGACCGATTAAAAGAGGACTTTCAATAGCCCCGTGCGCCCCAGTCCATCGCTGCGCTAATGTGTAGATCTGCAGGCTCGCATCAGCACGAGGCTGCAGATCTTCCAGGGGCGGGCTTCCAGCTGGCGAGCTTCTCTGGTTGGTGGAGAGCCTCCACCAACTGGAAGCCTCCATTTTCATCCCCGGAGAGTGTGTAGCACGGGCACACGCTGCTCCGGATCAGCATGGATTGTCGGGGGGGGAGCGTGCCAGTCCAGTGAGTAACGGATTGCCCCATCCCCCCCCCAAAGTGCGGAAAAGCCCTTGGTGTCCACCCTTACTATAGTGAAGAGGTTCAGTTTCTCCCTTTTCTCTGACTACAAGCATTCTTCAGTTAACAAAGCCTCTGATGAATAAGCTCTTTTTTACAATTTTTTTTCCAGCAGACCAGCCCTCCCCTTCTTGTCATCTGTTTAGCTGGCACAGGGAAGACATTGAAGGAGGGCTGGAGAACCACAGATGGTCTTAGATTGCCACAGGTATCTGCAGTAAAAAATGCAATAGGATTCTGCTGTGGCCCACTCCTACTGTAGCTGTGTGTGCCTGCCTCCAACAGGCAAAGTAAACAGTAGCTGCCTTTAGAATCCCTTACTGAGCCTATGCAAACAGCAAAACAGAAGAGGAAAGCACATAAGCCTGCTTCACTAGGTGCCTCCAGCATGTTAAAAAAGCACAGCCCTGTGAGTTTAATCCCAAGAGAAGCAAAGGCTGGTGAAAGATCACTGGATGCAGTTTGGAAGACATTTTGAAGTGGTCTGTACAAGATACAAAATGTCTTTGGTTATTTCAGTAAGGCTTACCTGACTTGGTTGTTTCATTTCACATATGCATATCATTTTAATGAAAAAGTTTGCTAAAACATGTTGAACTACTCTTCTTTTTGGTGATGTAGGAAGATATCCCTATTTTTCCCATGTTATTTCTACCTCTGGTACCAAAGTTATTGTTAAAGTAATAAAGCCTAGGAATGCATCTACTTCATTAACTGAGGTCTCAAATTCCATTCAGTCTCGATACTCTCCGGGCATCATTAAACTACTAAGTTTGTGAAAAATGTCCTTCTCCTTATAATTGTTGTAATATATTTGGACCATTCAGTAGGGCACCATACTACACTGAGCCACTCAGAAGGTGAACCACCCTGTTCTGTGGAGAGGTATTCTCAGAACTCTGGGCCAAGGAGGAAAGTTATCTTTCCTCAGTTGGCCCTGAACCTTGGCAGTTCTGAATGTGCTAAGGAGAAGATAGGAGACCTTCACATAGGAACAGTCAGCCCACAGCCTAAACAACACACGGAAGCCCAGACAGCAAGTGGGTGAAATGCTGGGAAGTGTTTACATCTCCCTGTTTTGGAGATTATGACCTCACTAACTGCTCTAAATAAGGAAGATAAAGTGCTGCTACTTTTGTTGCTCATCCGTCCCTCAAATAAATGGTGAACACAGGGAGTACTAGACGAGAATCCTTCTTCAAATGGCTGTTCTTCATAGAAGAGAGAAACAGGGCACAAAAAGACTCATCGCCTTTCCCATATTCAAACACAGTCAGGTTTCAAGGCATTTTCAGTGTTCCACAAAAACTCCAAACATCTTTCATACCAATATTCTTCTAGACTGTCTCCCGAGTGACTACATACCCTCCAACTGTCCTGATTTGGGAGGGACCGTCCTGGTTAATCCTCTGGGATCCCACTTTTCAGACGCTTTTGAAATGTCCCAGTTTTTCTCTCCTCCTCCCATTTTCTCACTTCACCCTCAGCTTACTTCAGTTGGTGCAAATTGTGTTCAAAGTGCAAAAGCAGTTTGCACTCACTTGGGGGCCGGGGGGGGTAGAGAAGAGAGGAGGGACAGAATTTTTCTCTTTCCAGAAGGTTAAGGCAAATTGCTGCAGCCTCTCCTAGCATACATAACTCTTGCCATCTTGATGACGCTCTGCTGTTTCTTGGCCACAGATATCCTGTTTTTTTGTCTATGAAATGTTGGCGGACATGGGACCAGTACAAAATGCCTAAATTCAATTCAGTCCAAAAGGTCTAAATCGAGTCAGAGCAGACCCGCTGACTCAATGGTAACCTCGCAAGTCAACACTTGTGTAATTTCCAATGACTGAATGGATTTTCTGTGGTTGGTACTGGCAATTGCATTTAAGCCAAAACCTGCTAGGAAGCTTACTCCACCCCCACCCCTCCAACACACACTACTGGGATCAGATATGGTTTTAATGATCAACATTACTGTGGTTGAATTTAGAGCCCATCTCCAGGTGGACTGCCAAGTTGAAGAACAGGTTCAGCTGCTCTCATAGAATCCCACAGAGTTAGTAGGACTCTCAAAGGTTATCCGGTATATTCCACTACTGTAGCACATTTGCTGCTGCTGCTGCTGCTGCTGCTGCTGCTACTACTACTACTACTACTAGCTAATCAGCTTGTTCCTCTAATGCTTTAAAATGGGCTCCTTAATTTTATTCACAAACATAGTCTAAATTTTTAAAAAAGGTTGCCTTGCATTATCTTTGTAAAGTGTAAGCAGCCTCACATAGCTAGTTAAAAGGTGAAACACGCAGTTTAAAATAACCAAAAAAAAAACCCCATCTTGTTCTCCTACTCCCCAGAACCAGGAAATCATTAATTAAAATTTTAATTTGTTAAAATGTTCAACAACAAACTTAAAATTCATTGGCCCATATTCTACATCATCTACTGACAACTGCTGGCCTGACCCCCCCCCCACAACCTATTTTACCAGACAACAACTGTTTTGAGAGATGGCGGTCCCTTCAGTTGGCTATTGAAAATGGTGTTTCTATCCTATCCCCATAAGTGAGTGAGGCTGCAACAACGAATTGTGACAGGGGTCCTGCTTCTGATTGTTGCAGCCTCACTTGCTGGTGGGAGTGGTGTGACTGCTGCCTGATAAAGTAGGTTTGGGAAGGCATTCACAAATGTGGCCACAATGTCACAATCATGACTATGTACTGTTAGTAAATATAGAGCAACTAAGGATCCTTGCCTCTGGGTTATAAATCAGTATAGAATACCGGCAATTATTTTAATCATTGAACACCAAGCAATGTTATTATGTTTATGTTAATTCATTACAGTCTGTCTCCCATAACTGTGTGACCACCAGTATACATAACTGACCCATGATAAAATGCAGTTCAAAAATATGTACTTTGAATTTTAGAGCAATTACATAGAAATTGAAGTAATAAAGCAAAATACACACAGTATTACATGGAAAATGGAAAGGAATGGAAAACTCCAATAAATGTCACTCCATTCGCTCACGCTTTCACACCTTTTTGTGTTGTCCATGCTATCTCATCTTTCCTGCCTGTATACACATGCTGAAATGCTACCTACTCTCTTAGCAGTCCTCTAGGTTACTATATGTGATCTGATTACTGTACAGTGTCCTTCTGTAAAATTCTTGGGGGTTTTTTTGTTATTGTTGTTAACTACTGTCAAGTTGGCTTTGACTTATGGGGTGCTATGGATGAGAGACCTCAAAATCATCCTATCCTCAATTGCCTTGCTCAAATCTTGCAGATTCAGTGACATGTCTTCCTTGATTGAGTCCAACCATCTGTAATGTAGTCCTCTTCATTTCCTATTGCCTTCTACCTTACCAAGCATAATTGTCTTTTCTAGCAAGTCATGTCTTCTCATGGTATGTCCAATGTATGACAGCTAAAGTTGCAGAAAGCTGCAGTAGATGAATTAAAACCAGAAACTGTAAATGCCTGCTGGAAAAAATTGTGGAATGAGGCTATGGATCAATTTCAGGGCCTCCCAGGGATCGGTGAAGAAGTTATGAGAATCATTAGTGCAGCAAGGAGATGGTGAAGAAGGATTTGCTGACCTGCTGGATGAGGAAGTAGAGGAACTTATTGATGGTCACAAGGAAATGTTAACCAATGAGGAACTGGAGGAACTTGTTCAAAAGAAGCAGAAGCAGAAAGAAACATGGCAATGTGGACATGAGAGAGATTTTGTGAATCATTCAAATTGCACAAACATTAAAAGACAAAATTATTTAATCTGATTCTTGGATGGAATGCAGCATTAAAGTCACCATATGATTGCTGAAGGATTACAAAAAATAATGTTCTTTCAAAAGATTCCAGCAACAAAAATTTCAGATGATCCTCAACCACTGATTTTGACATCATCTGCTCCTAAAATCAAGACCCAGCCATCAGCATCATCCTGGCACTATAATCCAGGATGACCTTCTGATGTTCCTCTTTCTGATGGTGAGCCATTTTCTGACATATCATCAGAAGGTCAATATTAACCTAACACTATGGCACTGAGATACTAGCTACTATTGACCTTCTGTATATGAAAACATTTTGTTCCCATGTCTTTTTGATCACACGTTGCTGTTAATTTTTATGTTTTTATCAGTTGTGCACTCACTTTTGACTGCAAATAAGGGCTGCAAAGACTTCTTTCTCTTAGAGCCTTTCCACACTACACTGTTATAGTGCTATTATTTCACTTTCAACATCCTATAGAATCCGGGAGTTTGCAGTTCAGGGAGGAGTATTTAGACTTCTCAGCCAGAGAGCTCTTTGGGCTCAGTAAACTACAAACCCCAGAATTGCACAGGATGTGGAATGGGAAATAATAACACTATAACAGTGTAGGAAAGACAGGCCCTTTGATTCTAAAGTTCTATCACATTCAATGAAGCTTTGTCAAGTTTCAGAGCTTCTTGTCCAAGCTGCATACTTATCTCAATACCTACTTCATTCATAATGTTGAAAAAATGGCATTTGGTATTATCTGCATTGTTCACCATTCATGTAAGTCTAGGAACATATCCCCCATAGAGGACCTACTGTAGTGTCATTTTCCAGTAATTTTAAATGATATTTTTAAGTTTGATGATCACATAAATTAATTGCTTAAAGTAAATTTCTTATAGACAAACATATACGTGCATGCACACACATACACGTATTGCAAGTGGGAAATATATGTTAAAATACAGCAACTGTATGAGATAATGGGCCTGTCTCTTTCTCCCCAGAACAAATAAATATGAAAAAGATCAGCCAGATGGGACTTTCACTCCTAAGGACAGATTAATGCTTGCTTTTCTGCCAATGGGAAATAAAGTTAATTTTTAGTTTATTTATATATTGGCTACTATTTCCTTCCTTATTCCTTCCCTCTATATCTCCATTATTTCCCCACCAAAGTTTCCAGAAAGTGTGAATTGCAGCATACCAGCATTACACAAGACTGACTTCCAAAAACAGGACTTGATTCACATCAGTATGGTGGTGGACACTTTCCCTCTAAAAATCCTAGAATACCACCATCACTCCACTTTCCACATTTTCACCTGGAACAGCTAGGAGAGGTTGAAATACTGAGGAAGAGAAGAAAGAAAATCAGCTTGAGTAGTTATGTGCTTGCTTAGCTGGCCACAGGAGCCCCTGTGCTGCCAGGGTGCATACGATGCAGGGTGAATCAAGGTCAATGTGGAGGTCAGTATCTGTGCTATTGTCCTCTTGGCTCTACTGATAAGAGGCAAAAAGGTGGAAAGCGTGAAGCACCAGTTGCTTGAAACTGGATGGAATTTGCTTTTCTTGGCAGCAGTAATTGGAAAACTGGAACCTTCAAAAGAATTTTGTTTTCATTTATCTGGGAGGCAGCCAGGCATCTGGGAGACAGCTGAGGAGAGAGAGTGTAACCAGAGGAAACCTGCATAGCTCACTTGTTCACCTACCACACAAAGCTGTTTGTCTCCAGGTGCTATGATATCCTTAAAGAACATTGTTACATCTCTTGGGCCATTTCTGCACTAGCCTGTCACAGCACGATGATTCCACTTTCAACATCCTCTGGAATCCTGGGGTTTGCAGTTTCGGGAGGGGCTGGCCCCTCCCGAAACTGCAAACCCCAGGATTCCAGAGGATGTTGAAAGTGGAATCATCACACTATAACAGGCTAGTGCGGAAATGGCCATGGCCTGGTTCCACAATGTGCAAGCTGCCTTCTTCCCCCTTACAACCTCGTTTTCCTGACCATTCTTATTATTATTTACTCTCTCTCTCTGCCCCTCTGTCCTCAGAACAAGCCTGTAAGTTAACAGGGCAGGAGGCTGACCCATTCTAAGTGCTCTGCATACATTATTGTCCAGCAAAGAAATGGGGTTTTTCTAATAGAATTGGACAGATTCCTAAAATAATGGGTTATATATGTCCTGCATTTTTACTACTGTCCTGCTACCACCACTACTACCACCCATTTAGTGAGAAAGCTGTACTCCCAACCTGGTGTGGTTATGTTTCTGGGTTTTTTTTGGTGTCACTTGAATACATAGCTGAGAAACAGTGTCCCTCCAGTTTTTGTTGTACTCCAGTCCCCATCACCCCTAGCCGATGTAGCCACTACCAAGGGATGGTGGGTGTAGCAGTTCTTCAGCATCCGCAGGATCACAGCTTCCACAGTCTGTGAGCCCCACTGCTTTCCAGCCTGTGCCCAAACAAGTAGGTGTAGTTTAGAAAAGACATGCCTGGACTTTATTTCATGTTTGGTGCGACAGTGTTGGTTATGTCATATAACCCATATGTTTTTATGATTACTATTTGGCAGTGTGTTATCACAAATACAGTTATTTATTCTACAATAAATCTGTCAATGTCTATTATGCCATGGCTTTCTCTGCTGCCTTTGCCATTTACCAAGGTTCTAATATAAAGTTTTAATTAAGTTTCATTTGTTTTGCAGTGAAGAATTCTATGCATTATTAACATTTCATGAATTCAGAATGTTCTGTTACTTATTTAGCTTGCTCATTTTCTTAAAATGTGTACCAGTTTCTCAAATGTAATTGAATTTACACATCATGTTGATGCATACCTTTCAGTTGTACCTGTTTAGTTTGGTACAATACCAGCTGTCTGTCTGGTACCCATTCTTAAAATAGAGTAAATCGCAGTCAGTCTAAAAATCTTGGCCACAGCTCAACAAAGCATTAAGCATGCTTAAGCCCATTGATTTCAACAGCCATAAATACATTTAACACTGTGTTGGACTCCAACCTTGTAAAGACTTGTGTCAACAGAATCCATACTACCCATTTCTAAAGTTGCAATTATGTGCAAATTTATTCAGTGACACAGACTGCTTAAGAACACTTTCCTCCAATCTTGCTGCAAATCTTACAATTTAGAGGTTGCAAAAGAATGCTTTTTTTTTTCAGCTCAGCATTCCTGAAATTCCATGAAGGTATCTGCTACCAAATTCCATGAAAGCAGCTTGCTCTTTCTAGACTGCAATCTGTGCTAATTGCTTACTTAATATGAAGTGCACTTTTTTTTGGTTGTCTTTTGTTAAGAGTTATAGAAATTTGTAGTCCCCTCTAACAGTGCCTGATAATCTTGTTTTAAGATGTCACTAATTGGAACTTTCTTACATTTTTGAGCAGAGGTTATTTTATGAGATGACCTCTTAACCATTTCTCTGAAAGTGTAAAGCTACAGCATAGAATATTACTGAATGAACTCCTAAAAAAAAACTCAGTGGGAAACATTCATTTAGCATTAATTATTAAAAGTATTTAGGTACTGCTTTTCCACTCACCAGAGCCCTCCAAGTGGTTATGTACAATTACATACAATGCAATAAAACACAACAGAATAAAAGCAATCAATAAACAAACACTACTTTGAAATATTATTTTAACAAACAGTTTAAAAAGACAAAGGCGTTTTACAGAAATAGAAAAAAGAGTACAGCTTTTTTTACTGCCTGTTTAAAACTCAATAGAAATAGAGGTGATCTGAATCTCCAAAGGTCTGTTTCCTCAGATTCAGAATAGACCAAATGAAGCACTTTTTTTACAGACAGTGCACAACTAAAGATGTGGTGGTCACTAGCTTTATATAACTCTAAAATGGGTTTAGGAACATGCATAGAAGACAGTTCTATCAATAACTACCAGACATAATGGCTACATCTTACTTTATGTCCCGAGATACCATGCCAGTTTTTGCACAACAGCTGCAGGTGGGGGCTCTTTGGCCCTTTTCGCACGGCATTTTCCATGCAAAAGGATGCCTGGAGCATTTCACAATTGTGAGAAGCGATCTGCACAATGCACTCACAATCATGCAACGCTCCAGGGGCTGGCAGGCACCGATCACACACCTTTTCATTTTTGGCTAGAAGCCAAAAATGGTGCATGATTGCGCATTGCTCCCGGGCCCCGCAAACACTTACCTGGCGTGCAGAGCCTCCAGAGCCACATCGGTCACGCTTCCTGCCCCAGCACAGCCTGGGAAACTCCCAGGCTGCGCTGTGGAAGGAAGAGGCAGGGCTCTTGTGTGAGCAGGCAGCTCGTGCTGAGCCAAACAACCCCGGACACGAGAGCCTCTCGCCGGAGGCTGCCCGCATGATCCCCGCACTCCAGCACTGGAAGAAGGTAAGGTGTGGAAAGGGCCTTTGTCTCATGTTTTACTTGTGGCCGTAGGAGAAGAATGTGGTAGGCCCTGAGGGAAAGAAGGTGCTGGACTAGGAAGACCTTTAGCATGAACCAGCAATACTTTTCTTGTGGTCTTATGTTTATGACCTTTCAGTCACATGCTTCAATTAGCACTCACAGCAACATGGACCTTTTCGCATGGCATTTGCCATGCGAAAGGGCCCCTCAAGCGTCACATGATGGTGAGGAGCGATCTGCACGACACACTCACAACTGTGTAATGCTCCAGGGTCTGGCAGGCGCCACTCGTGCACTTTTTAATTTTTGGCTTTCAGCTGAAAATGGTGTGCAATCGCGCATTGTTCCAGGGCCCCAAATGCACTTGCCGTGCGTGCGGAGCCTCCAGAGCCGTGGTGGTCGCACTTCCTGCCCCAGCGCAGCCTGGGAAACTCCCAGGATGCACTGTGGAAGGAAGAGGCGGGGCTCTTGCGCTACCTGCTCGGTAGTAGGCAACTCGTGTGAAGCTGAAGCAACAGGGACACAAGAGCCTCTCACTGGAGGCTGCTCATGCAATCCCCGCACCCCAGTGCCAAAAAAAGGTAAGGTGCGGAAAGGGCCTTAGTAAAGGGTCTCCCAATCCAGGTTTAGCTCTTAAGATGGAACATTAAATGTCATTAATAGAACCCCAAGTCTACAAGCTAACGAAGATTTTGATTTGACATTCAAGCCTTCGTGTTTGGCTGGATACTAAGGGCCTTTCTCTACTACATTGTTACAGTGCTATTATTTCACTTTCAACACCGTATAGAATCCTGGAGTTTGGAGTTCAGGGAGGGACATTTAGAATTCTCAGCCAGAGAGCTCTTTGGGCTCAGTAAACTACAAACCCCAGAATTCCACAGGAGATTGGAAGTGGAATAATAGCACTATAACAGTGTAGTACAGAAAGGCCTAAGATAGATCCATTTCTAACTTTCAAATCTCTATGTTGGATTGCCTGCTCAGTAGTTTATCATATTATTATCATGATTGTTATACCACTATCATGGTTAATCTTTCCAGACTAATCATTGCCAGTCTCATCTCACAGATGATAATACGTAGGGTTGCCATACCTCCCAGATAGCTGGGTTTTTATCCAGATTCTAGGCATATTATCTTGTGCCGGTTTGGCCCATCATTTGGCCCAGATTCTAAGCTTTTATTTTGTAAAAAAGTAAACCATTAACCCTTGTAGAAACTGCAATGTGGGGCCAAACATAGAGGAACTTTTCTGTCAAATTGTTCTGCAAGAATTTCAGTTGTGAGGGAGGTGAGAGGGAGTTATGCTGAATGGAGGAAGCAAAGGAGGTGCACGCTGTGCGGATGCAAAGTGAGGCAGTAGAGGAGATGAGAAAGCGAGCAGCAGAATGCAGCATGCAGAGAGCATGAAATGAGGAGTGGGAGGGAGCATGAGGGAAAGGGAAGTGAGAGATGTGAGTAGCGGAGTGCAAGATGCAAGAAATAGACGAGGGAAGGAGAGCTGAGGGAAGGGAGGCAGAAGGTGAGAGCCAAAGGAAGTGAGAGCTGGAGGTGTGAGCAGTGGAGTACAAAAAGCAAGTAGGTGTGCACTGTGAGGAAATGAGGGGGGGCAAGGAACTGAGTAGGAGAAATCAGGAGAGTGAGTTGTGCAAGTGGTGGAATGTAATAAGAAAGAGAGGGGTGCACTGCAAGAGCATGAAATGAGATGAGGGAAGGGAACAGATGGTACAAGAGGCAGAGTGCAAAAAGCAAGGGTAGGGCATAACAAGAGGGTGCAAAGTGAAATGAAGGAGGGAATAGGAGAGCAAATGCCAGAGTGCAAGAAGCAAAGGAGGAATGCATTGCTAGGGCACAAGAAGAGGCAACAGAACAAGTAGGAGGGAAGAGAGAGTGAAGTGGGGAACAGAAGGGAAAGGAGGAAAGGGAGAATGAGATGTAGAGTGCAAGAAGGAAAAGAGGTAGGCATGGTAAAGGGCGCATTGGAAGAGAGGGAGGTGACACATGGCAAGGCAAGAGAAGAAGGAACAACAGACCACAAAGAATGAGAGAAGGGAGCATGACAGAAGCATGAGGAAGAGGAAGAAGTGGGTGGGGGTAATTCTGGAGCACAGCAACACAGGCAGGGCAGCAGCAGAAGCCCTCATGTGCAACTCACTGTGGCAGCCGCCCCCTGGTGCTACTCTGAGGAAAGAAGAACTGGGAAGAGGCAAGAGGAGAGGGTGGACAGAAGCTTATAATGGTAGATGCTTAATGTGAATCTCCAGGTTTTGAAAAATGGATAAAACAACGATAAAGAAATGTAAGGTCTTTTTTAATGGATTAATTCCACATTTATTTGACCTATTTGTTCACACATATGTGCATAAGAAAGGAAAATTCTTCACCCCTACAATGTAAAAGTTTACATAGGAAACAAAACAGTGACAAAAAGGGTGAGGTTGTGGAAGGGATTTTGTTACGAGCTATTACAAGGGTTAAGGTGTGGAGCAGGAGGGGAATCACATCTACTACATTGGTTTGACATTTGTTTTGATACATCTACCAAGTTGGGTTGGCTCTTATACCTAGGAATACCATTTAATGTTTTCAAGGGGCTAGCTGTGTTTGATTTTTGCAGCAAAAATAACAAGACCTAGTGTCTACCTTTATCTAGCCAACAGTATCTACCCTTAAAGACTAATACACATCACTTGGCATAAGCTTTTGTGGACCCCACCCCACTTTATCAGCAGCACAGAGTTATCGTCTCTGTTAGATTGCAGGAGAGGATGTAATTAATGAGGTAAGAGGGAATGTAAACGTTAAAAAGCACAGACATTTTTCATTACCTTAACTGGTGTTAATAAACAACAATTGGATAGGAGAAAACATAATTCTAGCATAGATAAGCTGCTTTCCACGTACATTATGATGAATAGCCATATAAGTGAAAGACAGTTACTGTAGCTGTTTTCCAGTTAAAGTAAAATATTTGTTCTGTATCTTTGAAATCAGATCATGCTTTCCTTCCACTGGATCACACTACTTGCCTATCTCATAGGCTTTTTCTATCAAGAAGACTATGCTCCTATTCACATTTATCTGGGAGTGAACTTCACTGAATTAATTAAGTCAGTGGTTCTTAGCTTTTCTTTAGCAGGGACCCCCTGCAAATATAACTTTTTTTGCTGGGGACCCCCAAGACCTAACTCAAAGTTTAAATATTCAAATTTAGATTTAAATATTCAAATATTTATTTATTATTAAGGACTTGTTGGAGACTAGGATTCAAATCCCCACTCAGACACGGATGATCTTGAGCAAGTCACATTCTCTCAACCTCAGAGGAAAGCAAAAGCAAACCCCTTTGGAACAAATTTTGCTGAAACAACAACAACAACAAAACTCAGACATCGTTTTATTTTAGGGTTGCCATAAGTCAGAAGTGACTTAAAGGCACATAACAACAAAGTGCTTCTGACACTGGGAGTTTTTTTCTAGCCATCATGCCTCTGCCTTTTGAAAACTGACTTATGATGACCCTAAGGTGGAACCTATCCTGAGGGTTTTCTTGGTAAGATTGTTGCCTTTGTCTTTCTCTGAGGCTAAGAGAATGAGACTTGCCTGAAATCACCCAGTGGGTTTCTATGGTCGACTTGGGCATATACACACACCTGCTGCCGTTTCCCTTTTATCAGGGACATGGCAGTGGGGGTATGTGGGCTTGTGCTCAAACTGCTCCCTTGATTGCAAACAAGGGAATAGTTTCAGTGCCCTCCCACCCACTTGCTGCCACATCCTTGTTGCTGCTGCTACTTTGGTGTCCAGCAGCAGGGCTTTATGGACACTCTGTGAGGGCTTTGCCTAGAGGTTAAGAACCACTGAATTAGACCATAAATTCCCATAAACATACATAGGACTGGATTGTATGTGAGATCAAATTATGTGGCAATCCGTTACAACTTTTAATGTTGTTTTATATAGTTTAAGTGGAATGTGCAACAAAATGTTGCAAGATATTCTCTGATCCTAACAGGAGAGTATCACTCAGGCATGCTCTTCTCTAACATGCCTTTCTTCCTTCCCTTTCTGTTCCTCATTACCAGCTGCTAGTCAACAGTCATCATATGTGTTGGGCTCTGAGTGTGTATACCACATCCACATTTTAAAAAAATCTACATCTGGCAACTCTGACATTCTCCTGCAAATGTTGCTACTTCCCCCTGATTTCCCTATGGCCCTTTTTGGCTTCATTTCTGTTGGCACTCAAACTCTACATTCATTGTTAAAGGAAGTGGTTATTATACATTAGGGATGGGGAACATACAGCCCTCCAGATATGATTGAACTACATATCCCATCAGCCCTAGCCAGCATATCCAGTGATGAGGAATGATGGGAATTGCAGGCAACACATCTGAAAGGAGTCCCACTTGTTATATATGTTATTTCTTAGATGTTGTCATATGTTACTTTCATGTAATTTGTTATGTCTTGGCACTCTACATATATTCATACTTGGGTTCAAATCAGTTTTTACATCAGCTACATGTGTAACAAAATAATTGTCTTTGAAAAAATTTCTTTCTTCATGGGAACAGACTTTTGGAAAAGCAGATGTCATTGTTTTCACACCTCAGGACAACAGACAGGCCATTTGACAGACCTGGACCACCTTACATAACTCTTTGTAGGTTTAGAGGGTCACAGTTTGTATATTCCTGTATCCTGCTTCATACTGCCACACTCACCTATCCCAATTATGTAATTGATTAAATACCTGTGGTTTTAATATCACTCCATGGGTGAATTTGAAGAAGTGGTTTGAAATCCACAAAAGTACATGCTGAAATCAGTTAGTATTAAAAGTTGCTTCTCCAGCCTTTCCACTTTTATATGGTGCAACAGACTTAACATGCTGATTTCCTTGAAAATCTACTGTGCAGTAGCTAGTCTTCACTTAGCCGCTTAAATATACAACACAATTTGACTTGAAGTTTTCACTATAGAATCTAAATGGAACACTGGAATGTATGTAATAGTCTTGCAGTTTTAGGACCCCATGTGAGGCTGAGACATGTTGCACACAGAAAACATTTCCTCAGAGGGGAAAAAAATCAAAATGACACAAGGAATCACAGTGATTGCGGATGCATTTATTTTACTGAAAAGCCACAATTGATTCCTACTTTCCAGTTCATCTGCAGAGCATATGTTCACAACCAGAAGCATGTGCCGTTTGCATCAGGAAAGAGAAGAGCTGACTGTCTCAGGTGAGACCTAGGAAGTTACAAAATTGGTGAGGATGTAAAAGCCAAAACTTATTATCATGCCTTTTGCTATGGAATCCTTACATGGTGTTCTCAGAAGCATCTTTCAGCACTTTTTTTTTTAAACCTTGCTTCCAGAAGATTGACAGACTGAACTTTTGTAGGGCCAAACATAATATTTGGCAAAGTGTGAGGCAGCCTCTTAAGACATCATAATTTAGGTGCCATGAAAGTGCAGCAAATTGGTATTTACCTGTTACAGCATAGGGATGAGCAGAAAAACTCATGCAGTTTTATGCCTCAGCTACCAAAATAACATAGCTAGTTTTAGTTTTGTCCATGTGCCTTCAAGTCACCTGTCAATTTATGGTGACCCCATTAATTTCATTGGGGTTTTTTAGACAAGGAATACACAGAGGTGGTTTTGTTCTCCCTCTGAAATATAGCCCACAGCACCTGGTATTCATTGTGGTCTCCTATTCAGTACTAATCAGACCTGATCCTGCTTAGCTTCAAAGATCAGAGGGCATCCGGTGCCTTTAGGGTGTTTAGGAAATTTATCCAGCATTCCCTGGCTTGATGCTGTGATTTCATTTCTGATTTCAATGAAAGAATATTTGGACTGATAGTACTGCAATATTTAAAAAGTATTTATACCCAATTTCATGGGAAACAGACAAAGCAATTTTTAAAAAAGCTGAAATTTTTCAGGTGGTCCCAAACCTGCATAAAAATGTTAGGACTGTCCACTTATCCATAAATAGCAAGTTTGGCCATGTTTGGTTCATAACAGTACTCTTGAGCAAAAAATATAGAAATCCAAATTAGTTGTTTGACAGATACCAAAGCAGTTAATAGCAGTGGAATAGTAGTAGTAGTAACTGAATGGGTCCAAAATCTTAGTACAGTCAGCCCTCCATATCCATGTATTCTGTATCCATGGATTGAACCAACCACAGCTTGAAAATATTTCAAAATTTAAAAAAAACCCTCAAAAGCAAACTTTGATTTTGCCATTTTATATAAGGGATACCATTTTACCACACCATTGTACATAATGGGACTTGAGCATCTACAAATTTTGGCATCCAGGAGGAATCCTAGAACCAAACCCTAACAGATACCCAGAGCCCAATGCATGATCTTCATGTTGGCACCATTAGATAACAATCTGAGGCTAGCATCCTATTAGTCAGTCCAACTAGAGAAAAACCATTCAATCAATTGTTGAATGATGAGTCAACATGTAGATAATTCTAATGGTTTCAATGGGTCTAACTTTAGTCAGAACTGAAAAAGGATTATTGCCCAAGTTTGTGAATTCATCAGACATATGGATTCAAAGAGTGGAAGA
Organism: Ctenosaura bakeri; assembly: GCA_948474755.1. Taxonomy (NCBI): domain Eukaryota; kingdom Metazoa; phylum Chordata; class Lepidosauria; order Squamata; family Iguanidae; genus Ctenosaura; species Ctenosaura bakeri. The sequence goes on from CAOLHI010001455.1 coordinate 749,975, forward strand.
GAGAGACAAACATTTTAAAATCATAGTAGAGATGACAAGTTTGCATATGGATGACCATTTGATGATTTTAACAAAGTCTCTTGGGCTGGCCTTGACATATTGGAAACATGTAATAATGGACAGAGAAACTCTTGGGGTCACTTTGGTGAATACTTCTGCACAGCAGTTGAACATAGCAGCAGCTCTTTTTATCCTGCCAAAACAATTTCATCCCACACACATCCTGGAACATCCAGGACAAGCCAGCAAGTGAGGAGACAATCCTCAATTGCTTCCAAGAGAAAAGTAACTTGGGATAAATGCTACTTCTTATTCTCTTTCTCCCTTCTCCAAAAGCTGGCGTGAATCCTTTTTGTGGACCTCTTTGCACCTAGAAGAGGTAGGAGGGGACTGAAGAACAAAGTTGCTAGAGGGAGAGTGGGGTTGGTTTTTGTTTGCACTTCAAGACTATGGGTGGCTATGAGATGGGAAGGGTGTAGAGAATTTATCTACTCAAGTGATCAGTTTAGGCTTTCAATCAAGGTAATAGTTTTTTCTAACTCTATCAAGGAGTTCATACAACTGAACCTAAGTTCATGTAACTTGGGTGTTTCACCACATCCTTGAACATTTCCAAATCAAAGCAGGATAAATTGGGGGTGAGGGTGGGGGTAGAGTTTCCTCTTGCCAAAGCCCCAGATGCAAGAGTGAGAGGAGAATCACAGGTGGTGGCAGGAAGCATCCCTTCCTGTTTACTTGCCCCTTTGACTCTGGGAGAGGCCTCCTCAGATTGGCCCAAAGCCTTGGGATGTGGCAGGAGTTACACATGCGGTTGCAAGCACCAGATCCTGCCTGATCTTGAAAACTAAATAGGGTCAGCCCCAGTAAGTACTTGGATGGAGTACAGCCAAGGAGGACCAAGCACTGTAAGCTAGATCTGGAGGAAAGCAGTGGCATCTCTGAGTATTCCTTGACTAAGCAAACCTATGGACTTGCCATAGGTTGACAGGTAGCTTGAAGGCACATGCAAACACATATCTGTAGTTACCAAAAGGGTTTTCTGATATCCAGATGATGGTCTTCCTGTTCTGGTATTTTTCTTGTGAATTTCTGATAATAGCAGCATTTTTTTCAAATCCATTGTACCTACAAGTTTTTTTTTTCCTGCCCTGAAAGTTTCCAATACAGGCTAGGCAGACTGTTGTACACATTGTCTCAGTTCCTCCCACTGTATTTTTGGACAGTCCCACTGATGACACTTGGAATGGGGTGTGTGATCTGTGCCATGGGGGTTTTGTGCTGAACTTCATCCCCTCATTACCACAGTAAATGCTCTTCCTCCTTTTTCTTCTTCTTCTTCTTTTGTAGTTATAGTGCTAAAGTGGTTTAGCACTTTGGCAGTATAACAAAATTTTGAAAATATTAAGTGTGCATGGCAGAGAATATGATAGTGGTGGAGGAGCATGCAGGCAAGTTATGAGATGGTCTATCAATCAAGCATTTATTTTATACTCCTTTTCTCCCAAAACTGGGACTCTGGAACATGCATATTGGGTGGATAAGGGATGGTGTCAAATTCCATTACACCAAAGAAAAAAAAACCAGGGCCAGAACCCTGGTAGGTTTAGGACACAACAGCATCTGAGAATGGAAACAAGCATTACAAGTTGTGAAATCCTGAAACAGAACGTCTTCATGTTTACTGGAACTTTTCAGTATTCTACTAATACTTTACCTGTGAGCAAGGCAAGAGAGATGGGAAATGGACATAGTTGGAGATATATATGCAAGAAGCCATAGCTCAGTCGTTATGGACCAGGAGGGGAACCTTTCACCCTAGATGTTTTCATCTACAACTGCCATTACACACACCTACATGGCCAGTGGTAGGGATCTGTGGGAGCTGTAGTCTTAACAGCCAAAGGTTCTCTATTCCTTGTGAGCTACATGGACCTCTGGTATGACACAATGCAAGAAAACATCAGAAAAGGCCAATGAAGGAGCTCTGTGGCTCTCAGTGGGCCTTTCCTGCACCCAAAGTTGTTGAAGAAAAGGAATTGGGTGAAAATGACTTCCTTCTCACCAAAGAGACCTCATACCAAGCTTCTTCCTTATAACCATCATCATTCACATGAATGTCTTCAGTTCTAGGAAGGAAGATGTCCTGTATTCAACTGATCAGAGCTATTAGGCTCTCTGCACAACCATATCCCTTGTTACATTCGTATTCATTTTTGTTCTGTGCCGCTCTGATATTAATCTTTATATCATACATGCTTCTTCCTTTTAAAACCACAGGCTTTGGTTACATATTTTATGTGCCGTCTGTTCTCACAAATAACAAGTAGTCTAAATTTACTCTTAAAGGCAAAGAGCACAGAAGTTGTCCCTTTAAAAAAAATCTGACTTAGTTTTGCATGAGACTGAAACAGATATTTAATAACAAAAAAAAAAAATGGTTAATTTTGCCACAACAGACCCAAATAGCTTTCTGCCCTGGAAGCTGGTACAAAATTATCTTTTTAAATTGTTAAAAGAAGTTTGGGTGAGGCTTTATCTTCCACAATATACACACAGACTCCTGCCACTTCTAATCAAGCAGGTTTTTAAGACTTTTGAAACCATACAGAAATATTCAAATCCTCTTTATCAAAGGCATTAGAAACTAAGACTCTTCTTTCAAGCCATCAACCTGTGTCTATTTCCAGAGGAAAAAAGTATATAAAAAAGGAACTCAAAAGCCCATATACTCTTTTGTGGCATTTTAATTCTGATAAAGTCATTGCCCTGTGGCATTTTAGATTCCTTTCCCCTACCTCCACCATGGAGCAGTGCAGTTATCTTTGTATTTTGTAAATATATAACAAAGAGAATGCTCTATATATACACAGGAGAAGAGGGAGAAAGACAGACAGGGATGCCACAGAATTATAGAGGAAGTTTCTAAGAAGCAGTAAACACAGCAGCATCTATAGTCCTGTTGATCACCTCATCTGAGAGAGACCTGAGTTGTCAACAGCCCCGGGGGGGGGGCGGATCACTGGCCAGTAAACCTGTTCTGCAGGATGTTGGGGTGGGGAGGGGGTGCAGGGAAGAACATGCAAGAGCAGAGCCATGTCCAAGTGTGGGAGGCTGAGAGAATGCTTTACAGTAAGAACAGGCTGCGCTAGCAGCCATGAACTTTCCCAGAACCTCATGGCAAAGACTGAGCCTCTGTTAGCAGAATGGAAGGTCAGAGGGGCCCTGAGCCTGCTCCACCCTCAATTGCTCTTGCAAAGGAGGCCCAAGAATGGACAATGGAAATGGCAAATACTGGGGTCATAGAGCTTTAGCAAAGGGAGGCCCTTCTATGGGAGTAAGACGCAGTGGGTGTGCGCATCCTCTCCCCAGCACCACCCCCACCAGTGGAAAGTAAGACTAGGGTGGGGGAGAAAGGAGAGGGCTGTACTTATAGGGGGTGCTCTGTGTGTATAAACTGGAGCTTGGAGTACAACTCTGAGGATGCTGGCTAGGGGATTCCTGAAACATAGTTCAAAAAAGTAACTTTTCCAAGCTCTGGAAAAGCTATTTGTACATATGCATTTATTAGATTTGTATCCCACCTTTACCTTAGAACTGAAATCCAAAGCGCCTTCTAACATATGTTTTTCTTGTTTTATGTACCAATGCTGCAGTAGTTTTAGTGTTGGACTGGGGCCATTTCCACCCTACACTGTTACAGTGCTATTATTCCACTTTCAACCTCTTGTGGAATTCTGGACTTTACAGTTTCCTGAGGCCCAAGAGCTCTCTGGCTGAGAATTCTAAAGGCCCCTCCTTAAACTCAAAACCTCAGGATTCCATAGGATGTTGAAAGTGGAATAATAGCACCGTAACAGTGTGGTGCAGAAATAGCCTAGGACTCAAAGAGAACTGAATTCCTATTCAGCTGCAGAAGTCCACTGGGTAGCCTTGGGCAGGTCATACTTTCTCAGTCTCAGAGGAAGGTAATGACAAACCTCCTCTGAACAAATCTGGCCAAGAAAACCCCGAGATATAAGGTGGTTACAAGTCAGAAATCACTTGAAAGCACACAACAAAAAAGTAAAACAGACACACAACAAATTACACATTAAAATACACATTAAACTGAGTATCATATTCAGCTAAAACAGTTTAAAATTCTTCAATGATAATAATAATTAATAAAATGTAAACATTAAGAAGTCAACTAAGGCCATTTAAAACCCTTCTCTGTGTCAGGCAAAGAGTGGTCAAAAGCTTGTCAAAACCAAAAGCTCATTGCTTGCTGGGAGAGGGGCAAAAAGGAGGGGAGCTCCAGCATAGGCTCCCTCAGAAGTGAGTTCCAGAATCTGGGAGCAGTCATGGAGAAGGCCCTCCCTCAGTTTCTCACCAAAGAAGTCTTGGAAGGTGGTGATATGGGGGGGAAAGGAGCTAAGCATCAGCAGAAAGTGAAAGAGCCCAACATTTCTTAAATTGGGCTTCTGTCCTCCAGGGTTCAGGCAACAAGGCAAACCATCTTCCTATGTGCCGTTCCAGACACACATTTAGACAAAATATTTAGATCTCAAAACCACCACAACTCTTTATCTATCTTCAAAGACTCTGTGTTCCCAAGATTAAGGTGGAATTGAGATTTTCTGGGGGAGGGGGAATATCCCTGTGTGTGTGTGTGTGTCAGGTACATGAGAGAGAACTACTGCCCCCACCAAAGGTAAGTCTTTCTGGGAAGAGAAAGCTGGATAAGAGAGGCCTTCGGTCGGATCCAGCAAGGCTCTTCCTCATGTTCTCTCCGTGCCCTGTTCGAAGTCTTTTCTTCAGGCTCGGTGACACAAATTACCCGCTCCTTCTCCTCCCTCCCCGCCCCAGGGAAGGCGGCAATGCTTGTGGCTGGCACGCGAAGGTTCAAAAGAACGAGCGCGTTCCTCCAGCTAAACCTGGCGTAGCAGAAAAGGCGGGAAAAGTTCTCCCCTTGGAGAACCATCGCCCGCCCAGGTCAAGAGCTTACTGACTCACTAGAAGGTGTGGCTCTTTACTTTTGTGCGTGTATGGATACCGGTGGCCAAAAGGCGACTGTTTTGTGTCCCGTTTCCCTGGGCGCGCATTTACGCGGGAGAGCGGCGACCTTGCTATCACCACCACGTGAGGTGTGGCGCGGCGGTAAGACGGCGCAGATACGGTGATACGGGGGACGGTGAACCTCCTCTCCCTCCCCCCGGCCTCGTTTGCCTGACCCCCCCTTTCTCTCCCCCCTCCCCCGTCCTCGCCGGCCCAAAGGAGCCCGGTCCCCGCTCTGCCGCCGCCTCGGCTCTCTCGGGCGCGAGCCCCGCGCTCCGCTCCTGCCTTTCTCCTCTGCCGGCTCCAGGCGCCGACCCGAGGAGCCCCACCCAGCGAGGGACTCCGGGAGCCGCTTCGGATCCGCCGCCCGAGCCAGCTCCTCCCCCTTTTGCTCGAGTCGCCGGCGCTGCGGGTTGGGGAGAGCGCCGGGGCGGAGAGCGGCCGGGAGGCGGTGGCCGGCCAGCCTGCCCGCCCGCTCGCCCGCCCTTCGCTCTTCCAAGCTACGGCCAGAAAGCCGCCGGCAGCAGGAGGTTTCACACCCGGCGGGAGCCTTGGCTTTCGGGGTTTCGCGGGAGCTTTCACCCTTTGCCGCTGGCAAGCGGCACCGGCGGGAGGACTCCGGCGAAGGAGCTGCGCCGGCGAGCGTCCCCGCATCCCAGCGCCCCGCTTTCGAGGCAGCCGCGAGCCGAGAGAAGACGCGCCCGGGCTGGAGCGGCAGGTGGGTGTTCGCATCCTTTTTGCTCTGTTGGTGGTGGTGGTGGGGATGATATTCCGCGAGGCGAGCTAACGCGAAAGAAGGGCAAGAAAGAAAGGGAAGGAGGGAAGAGGGACGGGCCGGAGTCAGGGAGGTCGGGTTCAACCCCTCGCTCTCTCTGACCGCGGGACTTTCCTTGGCTGTGTCAGGGGAGGTCGGCGAATGCACTGGGCGACCTTGGGCGCGTCACACACTCTCAGCCCCGGAAGACCCCGTGATCGGCTCGCCTTAGGGGCACCACACGTCGGGAACCACTTGAAGACACGCAACAACAACAAGAAACTTTATGGGAGAGCTGAGCGCTGAGGGAAGACCGCGAGAGAGAGAAATCGGCTCGCCTGTGTGGCTTGCCAGGAAATCACTGAGGCGTCCCAAGGCAGATCCTTACCCTGAAACACTGATGGAGCGCCCTCCTCGTCTTCTGTGAGGCGGCTCCTCCCCGGGACAGGCGGCCGTGATTCACACCGGAATTTCTGCTGAGCGCCCTCCTCCCAACGTGAGGAGAGTCACCCCCCTGTCTTTATCACCCTCCGTGGGGTGGACCAAGCAGGGTTGGGATGGAAGGGGAAAGCAGGCCGAAAAGAGGCGCTCCTCTGCCGCCTTGAGAATCTTCCCAGAGAAGTTTTCTCAAGAAAAGGTGCTCGTGTGAGAGAACCACTCTGCTCCACAGAATCAGGGAATTCAGAAGTGGAACAGAGTTTTAAGGGACACTTAGGCCATTGCCACACTGCACTATTACAGCGCTGTTATTCCACTTTCAGCATCCTGTGTAATCCTCAGGCAGCAAAATGTCTTGGGACAGCACTGCTAGAAATCCAGACTTCAGAGGCTTGCTCCCAAATGAGTTGGAAGTGAACACTGGGATATTGGGGGTTTGCCCAGTTTGAGAAGACAATGTGATGTGTCTGTTGATGTGGCTGCCAAAGTAGAGGATGCCCTTCATTTTGTAGGCAAGATGGTGAGAAGAGGAGCAGGTACTCCCCACCCTCCATGGGCTTTCCTCACTTGAGGGAGGAGGTGGAAACAGCAGGGCAGGGCAGCCTCCAGTCTCCTGCATGCAGGCTTTGTGGCTCTAACTAGGCCTTCCTTTCTTAGAAGTCTTTTTTAGAAGTCTTTGACTGGGTATTCCCGAGTCAGCACTTCTCCGGGCAAAGCCACTGGAGCCAGCCTGAGTGGAAAGAGGCCAGGCCTATGTGGGACAGGGGCATTATTATTTTGGGATGGGGGTTTGAGAAACTACAGAAGCTGCTTCTCTCCTCTCTTTATGTGAGCTCTCTCTGTAATTTTCTCTGTCATTGCATAGAGCAGGACTGGGATTTAACATTCCCCACATCACGGGATCTAAAACTAAGTATTAAAACAGCCCTCCTATTTTGTAGCTTTCGTGTTGGGAAAACACAGAGTTCAAGGAGAAATTTTGAAGACTGTCTCATCTAGGTAGAGAATCAAGAGCTAGAGCATCTCTTAACTGATGACTTCCTTGTCCCTGCTTGCTTGAAGGTTTCCAAGGAAAGAAAGTCCATCACCTCTCTAGTAACTAATTCATTTTAGAGCTTGCAAATGTAGCTTTTTGTGGTCTAAAGTTCCCAGTCCCCCAGATGATTGGATTAGCTGGATTGTGGGAGTTGCAGTCCAGAATGTAACTCTGGTTCCATTGTCAGACTTCTTTTCTTGTTTTTCCTAAAGTTCAACTGAGATTTTATCCTCTTTATATTTAGTTCTGCTCTCTGGGGCAGCTGAGAACAAGTTTCACCTTGTTCTGTGTGACAGTCTTTCAGATATCTGAGGAGTGCTATCATATCTCCCTCCAGTCTTTTCTTCACCAGGCTAAACCTGTCTGATTCTTCCAACTTGTCCCACTGGACTTGTTTTCCATATTCTTGACTGTCTTTGTTGTGTTCCCCTTCCAGTTTTTCTGTATCCTTCTCAGAATGCAGCAACAAAGGACAGTATACCAGATGAGGACTGACTAATGCAAAATAAAATAGAACATTTATTTCTCATGACTTGAAAACTAGGCTTTTATTACTATGGTCTAAAATTGTATCAGCCTTTTTTGCAGCTGCCTCATGCCACTGACTCACATTCATCTTGTGATTTGCTACAGTTCTGAGACCCTGTGCTAATTTTGGGTCATCTGTTCTATACGTGTGAATTTGATTGTTTATGTACTGCCCACTTATAATTGAACCGTCTCTGCTGAATTTCATTCTGTTGGCTTTGGACCAGTTTTCTATTCCATCAAATTTGTTTTGAATTTTGTTCCTGTCATCTGTGATGTTACTGTCCTTGTGTTTGAGTACATTGTCTAAGCAATTGATTAAAATTTCCAAGAGGCTCAAGTGTGGGATCTGAATTTGGGAAAAGTTACTTCTATAGACTACAATTTGACAGAATTTCTCTCAGTCAGTTGAGAAGTTTGGTCCATAAAAGATAACTTTTCCAGGCTATGCCAAGGACAAAACCTGGCAGCAGCTGGTTCAAGTTCTTTGTCAGCTGGGGTTCTACTAGCTATGAATCTTCCTGTCTGTGTTATTATCCTGTTCACTTTTAACCACTTTCCTAACAATTATAGCATGGGGGACTTTGCTGATGATGCAGTTGACTCAGTGAAGATTTGGATGGAGGTTTTGAACACCGCTTTTTTCAGACAGCAGAAGGTAGCTCAAAAGAATGAACAGGGGCGCTTGCTATTCAAAGGGAAGATACTTGCATGATGGGAAAATGCACACAGCTGGGTAGCATTTACACACAGTGTATCTGAGCAGGGATGTATTTTCCCTAGCCTGAAAATGTAAGTTGACCTACAGCATTTGAAGTCTCGCATTTCCATAATCTGAATGTGGTAATCAGGTGGTATAGGTCAGAATAGTGGCTTGTATGATAATTTACTTTTTGGCTGCAGGAATTTGTGAGCTGTAATACCAAAAGGAATTTTTACAAGCTCTGTGTAAGGCATAAGAAGGAGGAGTATTTTCAAAATATCTTTACTGTATATAAGCAGTATATAAGCTAAATAGAGTCCATCCTTAAGACATGAAAACCTATATTCTAAAACTAATCACATCAATTGTGAAATCAAGAAAAAAAGAACAATGTTGTAGGAAGAACTTTCTCTGCATGATTTCAAAACAAGGAAACACTGTGTACCATGTGTACAACATCTGTTTCATAATCATATTACTTGTATACACTGTATATCAAAGGGCTTTGCTTATGTTTTGGGGGTGTTTAAAAATGCTTGTTAAAAATTAGTGTGGTGCAGAAGTTTGAGTGTTAGACTCAAACTCTGAGAGGCCAGGGTTCAAATCCTGTTCAGCCAGGGAAACCCAGGATGTGACCTGGAGCTACTCAAACTCTCTCAACTTTAAGGAAAGGAAGGGAGAAACTCTTCTGAATAAATCTTGCTACGAAAACCCTAGGATAGGATCTCCATAAGTTGGAGCTGTAGCAACAACAATTCTTGTTACATTTGTGATTTAAATCACTCTACCCTGGATTGCTCCTTTCCAGATGTATCCCCCCTGAGCTCCCATTATCCCAGTCACCATGGCCTTATTAAAATATTGAGGATCTAGTCAATGGTTAAATTTAGTGAGCGCAACATAGCTGAACATGGCTTTAGCATGGCTGCATCAGGATTTTCTCTTGCATGAGCAGCCTCCAGTGCTAAACATACCTAATATGGTCAGGTTTTCTGGGGTTTTCCTTCATAATACAGAACATTGCATAATAGAAGCTGAGCCTATGCTGCATAGTTTGTGCTGCTCCAAGTGTTGCTGGAGGCAGCTTCTCTTTCTTTTACTCTGGTCTGTTCCTTTCCCCTCTGTGGAGAGAGATTGGAGGGCTGGGCAGTCCAGAGTACTGCTTTACCAGCTGACTTTTGTTTTGCTTGTCACTCAGTCCATGTACAGTAATAAACTTTTACAGTCTTCAAGCCATTTTTCTGGCATTGCTTTCCTTCGCTGGCAGTATCATGGCGCTGAACCACTTGCAGTTAAAGGAACAGTGTGTACTTTTTGAAATAAATTGGAGAGAAAATGGTGTTGTCCCTATATTGGCAATAGCGATCTGACAAGGAGCACCACGTCGTCGAGAAATGTACACACTACCATCTGGAACAGGTTGCTTTTTCAGCAGGCGGGGAACACATGCAAAGCAGTACTTACTGTCATAGCTTTGGGATGGTCATTAATTTTGTGATCAGTGTAAACCTAGCCAATTACAAAATCTTGGGTTTTCTCAGGAATTTTACTTTAAAAAGTGCTCTAGTTTTTTAAAAACAACCTCAGAAGGAAGGAAAAGCAGTAAACTGCAAGGAAAAGCGGTAAAGTAACTTGGCATGAAGGCTGGAGAAAGGTTGGTCATGGGATTTAACAGACAGCTCTGTTGTCCTTTTCCCAATATTGTTAAGAAAATGGGGAGGTGATTATACACTCCAAAAAGCAGAAGGGTGTCAACTGCAGTAAAAACTCTCTTCCCTATGCCACCTGCATCTCCCAGCCAAAATCTTGGAAGTGTGAGGAAACCTGGAATGCTGGCATCTGGGAGCAATTGATTATGAAAAGATATTTATATTTGTTCATATTTATTGCTTGACAGTAGAAGTCAAGAGATGCATCCTCAAGCTTGAAGACAGAAATGGATTAATCACTCCTGAATCTCAAAAGCCTTTCTCTCAACTACCGTGTGCCTCAACTATTGTGCCTCTGGAGGACAGTGATGGATATTAGAAACATAACTGTAGCAGCTGTTAATTTGTGGCATGATTATAGTGGAGGTTTATGGCCAAGCCAGAGAAAGGAATTATTATTATCCCCATTAGGGCTATGTGATAAGTAAAAGCTAAGTAAAAGATGACACCTATATAAAAGGCCAGGATTTGTCCTGCTTTTCACACAAGAGGCTACAACCTGTTTCCATATTTGGCATTTTTCATTTCTTTGGGATTGTTCAATGCCAATCAGCGTGAAAGGAGGTTTTTATACTGACAGCTAGTGGCAGATGACAGCTTTGATGTCAGAGGGATGGTGAATTTCATCCAGGTTTTTATCTGAATTTTAACAGTGCCTTCCAAAGTGCAGAACCCTATTGCTCAAAATAGGTTCAGTACCTTGAACAGCTCCTTCAGCACCTTGAATAGCTCCTTTTAAACCTGCAGATTAAAATACAGAGCAGATTCACTATCCCATGGACATGGGAGCCACCAGCTGCCATTGCAGACAGCAGTTGGCATCTTCATCTCTGTCCAGTGGGTAGAAGCAACAACCACTGTGCATAGGAAGCCACATGCAGGCTTTGGAGACCCAGTACAATTCCATGTGCACTGTATAAATTCAGTTCATATGAGCAGATGATGAAAACTCTACTGTTCAGGAATTATTTTGATGGGGGGATGGAATGATGAAGGAGTCCTCTGACTTAATTGAAAATTAAGTTACTAAAACAGGCTCTCACTGGTCTTTCTCAATGTCCTCCTTACTTTTCTTTGCTAACAAGCCTGCCCAGTTTCAAAGGGAAATTAAAGTGACAATGGGTTTTCTCCTTCTTTAGATTAGATGGCTTACAAATTAGGAGCATTTTAAAAAATTTTGCTGGCCTGGAAGCAACCCATAGTATTTGGATTGCCCTTGGGGCTGAGATATTTTGCCCAAGGGAAGGTTGAGAAGGTTGTCAAGGTGTTGAACCTGGTCTCAACTGGACGTGCATTGGGTTGCTCCCACCTCTTGCTTCATTTCCAGACCAGCATAACTTAAATAGGTTAGGTCAAATATGGTCATCCCTATTTAACACAGTTTTCTGCATCTGGTCTCATTATTCCATGGTTGTTTATCAAATCCACTAGGAACAGTGGGAGATACCCAGTCTTCTGAAGGTTTGCACTTGACTGTAGCCCTAGCCATCTGCCTGGTTTATGAGGTTCAGCCACCAGATCTCACCCACCTACTTTTGGGGCTTTTCTGTAGAGCCTGAAGATCTGGTGTAGCATAATAAAATGAAGACTGTGATGTTCCTGGTTCAGATCTCATCTTGACAATCATTTCACTAGCTTGTTTTCAGGATAATGCATTTGTTACCCACATTTGGCAGTGTATGATCCTAGTATGGACCAGGCTCTGGTACCTCAGTTCTGAGCTATACATCACCATGCCTAATTCTACAAAGAAAATCTGAATGGAGAAAGTTGTAGACTGGATATCAAATTGTTTGATGTTTGTGAGCACCATAGTGGTGTGTGTGTGTGTGTTAGGAATGAACAAATTTGTCTAGCGTGATTTCAGTTTGGTTCTCATATTACAGATGTTGAGTCTGTAATAAAGTTACTTTTCTGAAATGAAGTCCTATTTCCCATTTCCACATCAGTTTGTGCACATAGATGATTTTAAAGTTCCCTTAAAAATGTCTGAATAGTCATGTCATATGCTTTATTTGAAATGTGTGTTTTTATTAAAATACATTTACAAATATGTGCATTTTGGTAAGCCTTCCCCCTAAATTAAATGTTTTTGTATGCCCTTTTATGTAACATTATCCCTTTTTGTGCCCTTTCCCCAGTATACACATTTCTTCATACATCGTTTGATTTGCAGTTGTATTGTATAATTCATGAAAGTACATATACTGATGTGGGACCAACTCCTGGCTCTGTGTTTCTCTCCCTCTTCTTTAACCTATATATCCATTAGAAAAAGGTACATATTCTGTCACTGAGGCCTTTCTCCTACTGTCTGTTTGAAGCCACTAATATTGCTGAGGTTTTCACAGTTATTCTGGGACTGAAAAAGAAAACATCATTATTTTGACTTTTCCATAGAGACCAGAGGTCTTTTTTGACCCAGTAGACATATTAGTCTTTCAGTTCCACTCAGTACAAAACAAAGAGATGGCCACTTTTCTGCTCCGCATCTTTCTTGCCAAGATCAGTTAAATCCTACCTCAGCAGGTGACAGATTTTCACCAGGCAGAGGGGTTTATTGTTACCCTTTGTTTCTTGCTTCCAATTTTTTTCTTTTTCTGGGAAGACAAGCCAAGACATGCTGGATGGATGCTGAACAGGCTGCGTTTTGGAGAGAATGCCACAGTGATGCTGCTGACATGTGCTGGCACCTTAAGGCCAATGTCCAGGCCTAGCTGGTTTTATTGAGGGACAACAGATTGTACTGGGAGACAGTAAAGGCAATGAGAAAGAAGTGGGAAGAAGCTCAGTATGTCTTGAATAAGGGGGTGGAGATGGCAAGTTCTGCTGTGAACACCAGAGTCAGTGCTCCTTGAGAGATAGGGAAAATGTGACTAATATGTAAATAGGGTTCATTGGATCTATGGGACTGAAAGAAGTCCAGGTGACTTTGTAGAATGGGTGGGGATCCTGTGCCCCTCCAGATGTTGTGGAGCTGCAAATCCCAGCATTCCTTATCACTGGCTATGTTGGCTGGGGCTATTAGGAGTTGCAGTCCATCAACATCTAGAGAGCCTCAAGATTCCTATCCTTAGTGTAGAAGGACAAAGGTATCCAGTGCCCAGTGCTAGAAGGTAGTTGCAATTTCCAGACTGCAGGGGATTCTGGGTGCTGTACTCTAGAAAAGTAACATTTCCAAACCCTGATAGAGCCCATCTCATTAAGCAGTCCCCCCACAAGAATTCCACCAGAATACTTTGGCCTACACTAATTTGAGCAAAGCATCTCAAATCACACATACACAGAAAGAGAGGCAGGGGGAGAACTCAAACTCCTTGTTCCCCCAATGTGATTTCCATTTACAGTACAAGATGCCATACTCAGGGTATACGCTTAACAGTGAAGGCATAACTGTCCTTGCACTCTTGCAGCCTTCTATTTCCAATGGTGTCCTTTGCTTTTATGTTTAAGCAGGCTCCCTTTGGCCTTTGTTTTGCCAGGATCAGAGGGACCTTGTAAAGATGGGCCAGTGATCCGTTTGCTCATCTTGCTGCAAGAAACAGCCTTTGGTTGTCTTTCAAATTGATAACATGGTTGGGGGGGTAGTGTAGTGAGCTACAGTTCCCAGAATCTCATAGAATCGTAGCTGGAAGAGACCACAAGGGCTATTGAGTCCAACCCCATTCTGCCATGCAGGAAGACACCATCAAAGCATTCTAGTAGATGGACATCCAGCCTCTGTTTAAAGACATCCAAAGAAGGAGATTCTACCACACTCCCAGGCAGTAAGGCAGCATGTTCCATTGTCAAACTGCTCTTACCATCAGGATATTCTTCCTAATGTTTAGATGGAATTTCTTTTCCTGAAGTTTGAAACCATTTTCCCATGTGTCCAATCTCTGGAGCAGCAGAAAACAGGCTTGCTCCATCCTCCATATGACATCCCTTCAAATATTTAAACACAGCTATCATGGCATCTCTTAACCTTCTCTTCTACAATCTAAACATACCCAGCTCCCTAAGCCTCTCCTCTAATAGATGGTTTCCAGGCCTTCTACCAATTTGGTCACTCTCCTCTGGATGTGTTCCAGCTTGTCAGTATCCTTCCTGAACTGTGGTACTCAGAACTGGACACAGTATTCTAGGTGAGGTCTGACCAAAGCAGAATAGAGTGGTACTATCACTTCCCTTGATCTAGGCACTATTTTCCTTTTGATGCAGCCCAGAATCACATTGGCTCTTTTAGCTGCCACATCACACTGTTGACTCATGTTCAGCTTGCGGTCTACTAAAACTTCTAGATCCCTTTCGCATGTATTGTGGTCAAGCCAGGTGTCACCCATCTTACATCTATGCATTTTATTTATTCTGTCCAAGTATATGCCAGGATCTGCTTTCATCTTGCTATGCCATGTACCCATTAGTACTGTTTATGATAGTAGCATCAGTAGTATTTTAGAACAGAACAGAGAGCATTAACATGTATCCACTTCCAATTGACGGTGTAGCCATTAACAGCGTATCTGTTTGTGACAATCCACCATGTAACATCAATATGCTGAATGGGCAAGTTGGCTGATCACCTTGCTGCAGCCATTTGGCAGGGGAAGGTCAAACGTGCGGGCAAACAAGGGAAGGAAGAGAGAATGTTGTGAGAGTATCTTGATATCAGTATACACATCCTGGCTCCCAAGATGAAAAGTATGTAAATAATTGTGTGCCTGGTAAACTGCCTCAAATGATGGGATGATCTGACGTTGAAGGTGATGGCCCATCTTTGATATGTATGCTAAATTTCAAATGAAAATGTATAAAACTATAGTGCTCCTGTTTCAGCAACATTTTGGTATTGTTACTGTGTTGCTTGCTTTTCTGCATTGAACGCTTCTGTTTTGAAACTGAGTGAATTTATTCAGTGCAAGTTAGCTGGGACATGGCAGTGTACTACCTTCCACTTCTCCCTGTTGAAATTCATTTGGTTAGTTTTGGGCCAGCTTTCTAATCTGTTGAAGTAATTTTGGATTCTGATCCTGTCCACCCAGGTGTTAGCTACTCCACCTAATTCAGTGATCTGCAGATTTGATAAGAATGCCTTGTATACCCTCATCCAAATCATATCTTTGCTGGCTGGGTGGTTCTGGGAGTAATAGTCAAAAGATACTTTTTTCCATGCTGATTACAGGGGCCCATTGCACTGGCCTGTTTTCCTGGAAGAATTCTATATGCCTTCCCTTTTTAGCACAGCAGCTTTTTGCAGCTTCAGAATTATAATTTCCAAACAGAGGGAGGTGCCCCCCTTCCCAAAGATGGTGGCTGGGGGGCAGGCAGAGAACAGCACACTCTTGCTCAGCCTTTTATTTACTCCTTTTCATGGGGGAGTGTTGCTGTGCAATAACTTTAATGAGTTCTAATTAGGCATCTGCTGGGAAGGAAGGGGGATTTCTCCAGCAATCTCAGCACAAAGCCCTTCCCCGCTGGGCTGAGAGAATGTTCTTCTTTGGCAGGGGTGGGGGAAACGCTTAGCATCAGTTGAACTGCAAGGAATTATTGAGTGTAGGAAGACAGAGCCCACAACCAGGCCCCTATATCCACTCTGTGCAGTCACTGTGCGGTTATAGAGATAGTGGATTTCATCACTTTGAGTGCTGACTGATCCTTTGGTATTTAAAACAGTGCTGTCTAGATTACTTGCAAGAGGTAATTGGGGAAAATCCAAGGTTTGCAGAAGTAAAAAATTGTTGATGGGGGTACTAGCTGGGATAGAGGGCATAGCCAAAACAGCATAATACGGACAAGACATGCTCCAAGAAATGCTAACTGACTACTGGGGGACCAGCATGGTGAGTGGAAAATGAGAGAAGGAAGAATGAAGTGCTGGAGTGTCCCAGACAAAAACACTTCAGACTGCAACATTTTATTGCAGGACCCACCAGCTCTACCTAACAGTGATTCTTTTGCAAAGCCACGAACATGTTGTCTAAGAATGTATGTGCCTAGAAATTTGCAGGGGCTGAAGCTGGAGTCTTTTCCAGGTGCACATCCATTCCTCTTCAGACCTTAGTTAAGATCATCTAGAGTTAATTAAACTACTCTATAAAGGTTTAGCCTCCTTTTCTTCACCTCATTGTTCACAGCTTAACAGACTCCCTGGGAAGGGAGCCCTCTGCTTGCCTGACGTCTGGACAGGCTTCGTTAGCTGACACACCAACCATGGCGCACTTATCAGAAAATCCCCCTGCCTTACAGCTGGGCTTACATGGCATCTCTATAATTGCTTTAGGAAGCTGGCATCCTTTAATTGCCAGGGATGGAAGGAAATAATTGCACCAGACAAATGGGCTCAGAGGTGGCCATCTCTCTGTGAAAAGAACAGACTGGGGAAGATTCATTTGGGGAAAATGCAAAACAGGACTGAAGAAAGACAGGAGAAGAAAGGGAAAGGGACTGAATCTATTCTCTTTGCTGGGAGCTTGGCAGGCAGCCCTGCTCCTTCACCCAGGAAGGAAACTCTCTCTCTTGATGTTTGGCATCTACACCGGGAGGGGGGAATATGCAGCCTTCCAGATGTTGTTGGACTGCAGCTCCCAGCAGCCCCAGCCAGCATAGCCAATGAACAGAGATGATGGGACCTGATGTCCATTAACATGTTCTTCAGCCATGGGCCACACAGAGTGTGAACAATTTACTGTGGAGACCGCTGAAACATAGGTGACACTTATCTAAAGCTGGTGCCTCTGAATGACTTAAGAAGCTGGACTCTTATCTGTGGACTGCCCATGAATGAGTCATGCATTCAAGTTGCAAAGCTGATGGTGATAATTCTGTTATGATTAGCATGGATTCAGAGCAAGGCAGGAAGAACAGAGTGGTACAGAGACTGCTATCTATGAGTGCCATATGGACAACTTGTCGTTTGGGGTAGAGCCCAATTCACAATTCACATATAGGAGGCTTCAGGTTGTCTCCAGTGAAGGCAGCTACTCTAACAAATGGAGCAAGATTGTTGCCAAGATCCTGCAAAACTAGACTTGAGACACATCAGAAGCCAGAATTTACAAAGGAGGGAGGGTTCACAACAGATATTTGTATTGTATTCCCACCAGAGCAATCCAGCCCATCAGGGACAAGTCCTTTTGTAGTGATGTTTACTGGTGTGATGTGAAGACCTAGAAAAAATGAAGGGAGGGTTTTTCCTCATTTCCCTTTGCTTTTGCCCCAGGTATACTTGCTACAGTGATAGACCAATTGTCTAACTAATTAGTTTGGAAGGATTTTGTTTTTGAAGAAACTACAGACTAAGCTTCATTTGAGGAACTAAGACAGTAGGGCTGTTTCTTGCTTCTTTAGCAGGCAGTGATTTCACTGAATATGTTGGTTCTGATCTCTGATACAACTGATACAAGAGAAGGCCTCTTCTCTGGCTGCTCCCAGGCTCTAGAACTCCTCTCCCTGGCAGGATCCCTCTTTCTTATCCTTTTGACAGCAGATGAAAAAAAAATTTTTTTATTTATTCCAGGAGGTTTTTGGGAACAGATTGTTTTACAGGAAAATGTTTCTCTCTCTTTTTTTTTCAGCATGTTGTCCAACTTTTATTCTTGACTTTTCAATCGGTGTTTTAAATTGTTTTAGTTCTGTAGACAGTTTGTACCCTTAAATAAAGCTGGAATTTAAGGAGGCTTATAAAATAAAAAGAATCAGAGGTTAAAACACATCTAGTTACAAACATTACAAAAGTTATGGATAATATGGTATAAAATTGTCTTTAATATATAGAAATATTGAAGTAGTAGAGCAGAATAATCAAACCAAATAAACCTCTTGACAGAATAAGACTTAGGAGAATTCATTCTGTTTGTTGGTTTTCTATTTTCCCACTGCTTTTGTTTACCTACCTTTTTCACTGTTTCCTTCTATTTGTCCTATTTGTCTTCCTTTGCTCTCCTTCACTTCTCCCCAGAAGTAGAATTCATTCTGCCTTGCTGCCTACTGCTCATTTTCACTTTTCTTCATTTTAAAGTTCCATTCATTTGTTTTTTTTCCACTTGTTTTCCCTCTATAAGTACTTCTTGGCTTTATTTCCCCATGCACATGTGGGTTCACTGTGATTTATGCTTTTCTGAAGCAGTCCTGTTTTAATCATAATACATTATCTGTGCACATCCTTCTGCCAATGGTATGTCAACACAAAGATGGTAGAGTGGGACGTCAATACAACAATTGTAGAAATTGTAGACATTATCTGTGCAAGAGTTTGTTTCATTTAACAACAGCAACAGTAACTTTCTGTTCTGTGAAATCTTCCCTTGGAGGTTTATTTGAATCTTGTGAGCACATGTGGAAAAAATATCAATTTTGGTAGCTGTTGTTTGGCTTTTTATTTATTGGATGTGTTTGTGTTTTTTAAAACATTCTGTGCCTCCAATAGTTTAGGTAGTTGGCAACAGAGTTGACATCAGAGTCGAGCTTTCATTTTTATTAAGTAAATAACACTATACTCACCTGAGACTGCATGTCTTTCCCCCTGCTGATTTTGTGACCTTTGACCTCTCTGGACCCCCACACAACACCTTTTTCAGGCAAAAAAGGAGTGGATTTCTTACCTGGAAGCTCCTAGAAGGATCCATTTGCCTTTTAAATTGGTTGCAGGTGCTCCTTACATTGTTTAACATTTAAAAAAAAGCTAGTTTTTCAAAATAAAACTGCTTCTGGATTTTCTGGATTTTCCCCATTTTTGGTATTTTTGACAGTCTGTGCATCCCACTGAGGATCTCAGGCAGAAAATTGCCTTATGACCTGCTATGGTTGCCAATCCCTGCCTTATTTAAATAGCATTAAATACTTGGATATCTTTTATGAACTTGCACTGTTGAACTTGTGTTATTCTGCAACGAGTTCACATTCAACATATTTAATTCCAGCAGCTAGACCAGCCATTCCAAATGTGCCTCTGAAAACATTCCTCTGCCCAACCCACGCATCACATTAAAGACTATCCATTACTCTGATACAGCAGGGTTGCTGTACTGCGTAGTGTTTGAATCTGCATAGTCTCTTTGCGTGCCAAGATCCAAAACATGCCATTTACCATGGAAGGATAAACTTGAACTGTAGTAGTGCAGAATTGACCTCAAAAATCCTTCTGTGCTGTTGAGTTATCTCAGTCTATTTGGTATACAAAGTATATGATGCTGGTAAGGCTTGCTCTGGAAAATGGGTGACCTAATTTAAAGTACATATTATGACAGGGTATCATTAAGTTGGAGTCAGCTTGAAGGCACATAATGACAGCAGCAGCAGCAGCAACAACCCTTTTATGAATTACAGTCATCCCTCCACATTTGCAAGTTTGAGCTTCACAGATTTGATTATTTGTGGATTATTTGCTGCTGTCTCTGCTTCCCTTTTTCACTCACTCACACATGTGGACAGGTGTGGGAGTGGAAGAAGGAAGGCAAGTGTGTGCATCCATTCACTGACACTCTGCTTGGGCAGGTGGGCTTGGGGCAAGAGGACAGGAGGAGCAGGAGGAGGAAATGGGTGTGCGTGCATTCTCTCACGCTCAAGTGAATGGGCATGGGAGAAGGGGTGGGACAGGAGGAAGGAAGACATGTGTGCATGCATTTCCTCACTCACTTGCTTGGGCAGTGGGGAAGATGTTTTCATTTTTCCACTTTCAAGAGAGTCTTGCACCCCAACCCTTGTAAAAGTGGAGGATCAACAACTGTACTTTCTAGTATTTGATAGAGATGAGGAAGAAAGCCTTATTGGCTGACATAACACAGTACAGGTAGCACCATAGGCAAGAAATAGGTAGAGGTGAGAACTGTTGAACCCTTTTATATAATTATTGGATCTGTAGTAAGGCTATTTCAGAGTTTGTTTGGGGCAGGTTTTGCTGCAGTGGTTTCATGTTTTGAAAGACAAATTATCTTGCTCTGATTTTTTTTCTTAAATTTTAGTGTTACAAAAGTGCCATTTCAGTGACCCACTGATGCACTGTAACTCTAAAAGAGCAGGGTTGTCCTGTTATGACAGATAGTTTTAGCCCTCCACCTTGTATCTACTCAAGAGTGAGAGGCAAGAGATGATGGGAAGCTGGTATAGAGTTAGCATCGGAAATGAATTTCAGACTTTGGGATATTTGACCTTGGCTGCCATGCAAACAATACCATTGGATGTACTGTCTAAGGATGATGAGGACTGTAGTTTGGAGCACACCAGGTTGAGGAAGATTGATCTGGATAACTTGGCTCTGTACTACAGTGGTGGCTAAACTGCTTTGTCATTTTGCTCCAGCATTCCCAAGTTGCCAACTGCATCTTGGAAATGCTCCATAGAATATTTTTTTTCTCCATTCACACTTTGTTGCCATCCATGATGGTTGAGGTCATGGTTTTCTTGCTTGTACCTCCCTCATATACAAATGATGCTGCAAGAAAGTCTGTGCTCGTGGGCCAGCATTTATGGGGACATTGTTGGACACCAAATCATAAGTCTGTAGATCCTGCAAATCATTTAAAAACAAAACAATAGAGGGGAAACATGGCTGGTGCTAAGGAAAAGCATATCAATTGCCCAAAGCCATAAGTATGAGATTACTTCCTTGTATGGTTGATCTGTGTTATAGTAGAAGCCACTCTCTGCTAAGAACCTGTTGTCATGCCATCAGCTCCAATGAGCTCTATGGAAAACCTAACTTTCCAGTGCACCAGCAACATTTCTCAGACCATAGTCCTCATCATATCATTGCTTGATTAAGGGCTGCTCCAGATGGTTCAGCAATCTTGGTACATGTTTGACTATTGTGTTGATGGCTACTGGACTTGTAGCAATTTTTCCCACTATTGCGTCCAGTCAAGGCTCATCAGTCAGAGTGCCCAAAAGTAAAAGAGGAGCCAAGATAATGGAGCCAGATATGGAATTTGTCCTTGCCTTTATTAGGATCTTGCAGAAGTGAAAAAATAAAAACCAAAAGCAGGGGGAAGCACTCACCCCACCAAATCCCAAGTCTTTTGACCAGTCAAGATAAGCCCTCAAGCTGCAATTTCATACCCGTGTAGCTGAGAATAAGCACTACTGAACTCATTGAACTTGCTTATGAGGAGAATATACAGGATTGCATCCAAAATGTGCTTTCCTTAACTATGGGAGAATTTCAGACTGTGTGTGTGTGTCTTCAAGTTGCCTATTGACTTGCAGCAAGCGAATGAATTTCATAGGGTATTCTTAGGCAAGAAGTACTCAGAGATATTTTTTACAAATTCCTTCCTCTTCAAACTAGTTACAATTTATTTTAGGTCAGGATTGGGAAGCTGGTGAGCATGTCAGCATGGCAAATGGTGTGTGGAGATGAGAGTCATAGTCAACCAACATCTGGAGGGCCATAAATGGTTTTCCCATCCTTGGCTAAGGTATGGTTTGATATAGGGCTTAAGAGCCCATTCACATGGGACTTACAACTAGCCTTTTATAATCATCAGGCAATAAGATGAGTGTGTTCAGTTTTTGTGCAGTTCTGTTTTGTGATAAATACTTCTATATTCCTCTGAATGTCTCTTCTGTAAAATCCAGGTTTATCTTGTGGAGTAGTTGTGGATTGTTGTGGAGTAGGTGATTAATCTGCTATCCAATGGTATGTTTGCACATGTGTTTTTCTGTGTTTCCTGGACTGTTGGCAGCATATTGGAATGAATGCAGTACAAAATAGAAATGGTGTAATTTTGGAGCACAGTGATTGTTTTGGCTATGAAACTCAAATTAAGTGGACATAAGATAATCCATGAAAACCATGTGACCTTTGTTGGCTTTTGGGGTACTCCACGAGGACTGGCGATGTGTTAGAAAATTATGCAGTTGTAAGCTCAACTTATTTCTGCGTTACTCGCTTTTTTGTTCATTGCAGAGGTCAGAATCCTCTACCAATGATGCAACAACCAAACTCCCCCATCAAACCCATCATTTAGCTACTGCAGGCCTCTGCCCCAAAACAGCCATTTACTGACCAGTGGAGAGCAGGAGTGGTGGTGGTGAAGTGTCCAACTCTCTTTCTGTAGCTGCACACATGGCACGGATCCCCAGAGAAGCTGTGTAGCTGCACACACACAGCATGTTGCTTGTGTACAGTTATAGGTGGATGCTTCTTTGCCACCACCCTCACTCACCGTCACTCAGTAAATGGCCACATTGGGGGGCTATGGCAGCTTAAAGATGGATGGGGGCAGGGTTAGTGGGGAAAACATGTCATAGTTCTGCCTGTGGAGAAATTTACAGTTCATCTCCTGATGCTGGATTTCAGCCAAGATTATTTTTTGTTTGTTTGTTTTTTGTTTTTGAAATGTGACATTTTATACGGAGCTCTCACAGTGAGGTCATGCTTTGGAGGGGTTGTGGTTGCAGGAGATTTAATCGATGGAGGCATAAAGAGCTGGATTTTTCAAAAGTGTGTAGATCACATGATGCTTGGGGTTAAATTTGGAGGATATATTGCATTATGGAGATAGTCTGGTAGATAGTGCAGAGTCAGTGGTCATGGTGAATATTGGTGCCAGTGATGTGAGGAAAATCTAGTTATGAGGGAGACAAGGCAGAAGTGTATGAAATTATGCATGATGTGGAAAAAGTAGATAGGGAAAGTTTTCCTCTTCTCTCATAATACTAAAACCCAGCATCTTCCAAGGAAAATGAATGGTGAGAGATTCGGGACAGATAAAACAAAGTACTTCTTCATACAGCACATAGGCAATCTGCAGCATTTGCTGATGACTGTCAACTTTGCTGGCTTTAAATGGGGATTAAACAAATACATGGAGGATTGAGTTATTACGACTATCACCTCCAGGTGTCAGTTTGCCTCTGTATATCAACTGCTGAAGAACATGTGCAGGCTGGTGCTTTTGTGTTCAGACATGTCCTGTTTGTGGACTTCTCATCATTGTATTGTTGGTCAGTGTATGAACTGAATACTGGGCTAGATAGCCCTTGGTCTGATCCACCAGAGATCTTTCTTATGTTCCTGTATTGCTGCCATCAAACAGGAAAAGTTACCTCATCGTGTGATGAGCCCCACATTTGGTCAGTTTAAGAGGAATAAGGAAAAAGAATATGATTTGAACTGATGTTTTCAAGTTAGAAGAAAAGAGATTCTAACTACTGGTAAATGCTAGGAAGAACTTCCTGTTGGTACGAGCTGCTAGAAAGTAGAACCAACTGCCTCAGGAAATGGTGGACATTCCTTTGTTGTCAGATGGTCACCTCTTGGGATACTCTAATAGTAGATTATAATTCTGAGTGAGATTAGTCTATCGGTCTTTGGGATACATTCCAACTCTCTGGTTGTATGAGCATCAAGTTAATAGGACGTTTTGCTTTAGAAACTAGTGCTGGATCCAAACAGCTAGATGACACCAGGCCAGAGAAGGTTGGAAGATGTTAAATCTAATGGCTTGCCCACACTGTCCCAATTCTGGAGGCTTCTCGTAGAATCCTGCTGCTGTCTGTGTCATTGTGGCGTTACAGCAGAAGCAGTTGGATCAGCACAAGAGTATGGCCATTTCTGCACTAGACTTTTATAGCTCTATGATTCCACTTGAAACATCCTATGGAATCCTAGGGTTTGCAGTTTCGTGAGGGGCCAGCTGGCCCCTCACGAAACTGCAAACCCCAGGATTCCATAGGATGTTTCAAGTGGAATCATAGCGCTATAAAAGTCTAGTGCGGAAATGGCTTATGACATAGCTCTCAATGTCTGTGTTCAGACATTGTACTATAAGCACTATAAGCACTATAGATCTGGGGTTTAGACAGTTGAGAGTGCATCTGGAAAATGACAATGAGAAGAGGGACCATTCTGAGACTTTGGCTGAGGGTGGTATAGACATGTACAATAAAAATTGATTAAAAAGTCACAACAGCAGCTGTGGAAGGTCTAAGGAAGCCTCTGAAAAACGCTTTTTAAAAAATCTTGTTTTTGATTTGTTATTTTTATCTCCCCAGCCCCTTTCTGCAAGCAAGTTTTTATTTTCATTGATAAAAGATTATGTATGTAGGTTTTTCTTCACAACAACCCTAGCAGGTAGATCAGCTGACTGATACTGATTAGCCCAAAATCACTTAGTGAGCTTCATGGCTGAGTGAGGAGTTCAAGCCCAGGTTTACCTGTTCCAAGCTTAATGTTCTAACCTTTCTTAACTCATTGAACTGCAGCATAATGGAGAATTCAGGTGCGTTTCCATTTGTATTACCCTCTGCCATATTCCACAACATTGCTGGGAAGATTTTTTCACTTGCTGCACTTTCCTTCTGGATGTGACTTGACAAGTACCAAACAGGCAGGAAGGTCTGGGAGGACTCCAGTGTTCATCTGGATGGTTCTTTCCCTTTCTAAGGCGGGCAGAGAATTTTCCCCTTCACTGCCTCCTCCTCCCCCCTCCCATTCATCCTGCAAGGGGCTGTTGTAACCTGATCAGGCAGACAGTCTCACTCTCTTCTTCTCTTTCAGCTGCTGGAGGTTCAGAGTCCAGCTCTTGTGGAGGAGGAGAAAGGGCAGCAGTTGCTATGATCCGAGCACTGGTGCTCCTCTTGCTGGCCGGGAGCGGAACCACGGCCATCAGCACCAATCCCCGCTTGAAGCTCTCCTTTCATGGTAAGTGAAGGTTCAGGGGACACAAATTTATGGAGGTGGTTGATGGGATATGAGGAGTTTGCTTTTTCACAATGGAGGTATGAACAGGGAATCAGCTCTGTAGCCTTTCTCTGTCTCGTTGAAAGGAGAATAATCTCTTGGCAAGATTGACTGTGGGTGATGCATTTTCTTGCAGCAAACCTCAGAGAATCAAGCTGGTAGGTGTTAAATGGAGACAGAGGTTGATGTTGAGGAAGCAGGGATAAGCACTGGAGTGAAATACGATGACTACCAGCATGCTGTGTGTGGCATATTATGGTAACCCATTTGCCACTCTCTCTGAATGTGATGACCCAGAAAGTGATCTTTACAAAGACACACACAGTTATGGAGTCTGCACTGTTCTGATGTTCCTGGTTGTAACTGGGACAGAGAGCCTCTGCTGAAGCCAGCATGAGATCTCCAGCAAGGCAAAGTGTGTTTGGTGTAAATTAGCAACAGTTCTGTTCTTGCAACAGTGGAATGAAAACTGGACAGTATTCATTTTTACACTTATATAAAGCTAGAGAGTGAGCTTTCATAAGTCAGCTTCCTGGTGTCAGATTTATGTGCTGGTGTCACAGAAATGAGGACTTGATCCTTCATGTTAGTGAATAAATCCAGTTCAGGAAAAAAATACAGAAGGAGGACTTGGGGTCTGTACAAATACGGGCACTCTGAGGAAAGCCAAAAACAGAACATCTGTGTAATGCCACAAACTAAATGGTGGTATTGACACCCCACTGGTTTAAAGGAAACAGAAAGAGTCTGACAAAGATTTGCTCATAAGCAACAGTACAACTGCACTTTAGAAAGGACTGGACAGATTCATGATACAAAAAAAAAATAGTGATACAAAAAAAAGCATGCGGATTTGTGGGTGATAATAACCAAGATGTGCTGAAGATATAGCTCGATATTGGACTTATTTCAGTTTTTTATGCTGTACTTATAGGTTTTTATTTTTTAAAGCCCTACTAGACTCTCTTTGCTCTACTAGTATGTTTTAAATTTAGGAAGGAAGAGTGCATGCTCAATCCTGCTTAACATTAAAGCATAACCATTCATTGCCAAGTGATGCTGAGTACATATCTTGCTCTTATGTTATAGAGTGGGATGTAAATATTTTTTAAAAAAAAAAGAGGGAGAGAGAAAAGAGGAGGTATAAAGTTGGATCAGATTAAGGTCCACCTACTTGTGCAGTCTTGGCAACAATCACAGCAGCCAAAAAGTGCTAGCTGGACACTGACCAGACCTTGGTTGGAGGACAATCTAATGTCATCTGTAATGTCTGGCCTTAGATGATGGAAGTTGTAGTCCAAAAACATCTGGAGAGCACTAGGTTGAAGAAAGATATTGGAAAGTATCTGGAAGTGTTTTACAGATGAGATAATGTTAATCTGAACTGTAATGAGTGTTCTCATACAAAACAAGATACAAACGCATATTATTCTAAAAGAGGAACAAACTAACCCCATAATGCACTAAAAGAGATGATCTCATTGCATTTCATGCTGGAATGAACTGCACAAAGACATCTAGTTCATTGGCTTGATTTTTAAGGGGAATCAGGTTCACTTAAACCAGAGATAGGGAACATGTGACTGTGCAGCTGTTGTTGGATTGCAATGCCCATCATTCCTCAGCATTGGCTGTTCCGGACCAAAAATATCACACATTTTTAACTGACTGTTAAATGTCTAGCCACAGAGTCCTAGAATTGTCATTCTTTTAATAGTTTCAAATTTCTGAGCTATATATGACCCAGTTTTTGAACATTTTCTTGCTAACATGAGACATGTTAGATTCCTAAGATATATCAGATTTCTCTGCTACAGCCCATAGACATTGGCATACATCCTGTTCTGCGGATAAGTCCTATCTGCTGAAGTGCTAACTGTCATTTTGGTTGAGTTCTTTTTAGCTGTCTGTGTAAGTCAATTTACACTCAGTAAGAGCCAGGTTTGCCATATATCTCTAGTTTTGATACCACATGTGATGGTGAGGCACTGGTCTGAGGTATGATCTTCAGAAATTTCTGCTGGACTCCATTTTCTAATGCAGATGCTGCCCTGAGGTATTCTTATCTTCAGACATTTGGGCCAAATCTAGCATCATGTTGAAGTATCTCATTTTCAAGACTTGAAAGAGTTACTTTTTTGCACCCCAGATTCCAGAATCCCACTTCCAGCGCAGCCAGGATTGTGGGAGTCATAGTCCAAAAACAACTTCCAAACTTCGCTCTTTGTTGTTTTGTTGTTGTTTGCCTTCAAGTTGTTTCCAAATTAATAGCGACCATAAGGACTTGTGGAATTTTCTTCAAGTTTTGTTCAGAGGGATTTTGCCATTGTCTTCCTCTGAGTCTGACAGAATGTGACTTGCTTATGGTCAGCCAGTGCATTTCATTGACTCAGTGGAGATTCATACTATGGTCTTATGGAGCTCTAGTCTAACTCTTTAATCACTACATCATGCTGGCTCATAAGCTCTCCTTGTTTTGGGGGTAAATTCTCAAAAGAACTACTATATGAGACCTTCATGTTTCTTGGCTACCCCAAACAAACCCAGACCTTGAAAGCTTGTGGCCCAAGTCCTCTGGCAATATGTTTGCCACACCAGTTGCTGAGGAAGAGGTTTGAGGGGAAAAGATATTCTCCATAAAGGATGGAAAGAGTATTGTACATGGGAAGAAACTGCAATGGTAGAGCTGGTGAAGAGTGATGTGGTTCTTCCGATGTAGACATTCACCTGGAGCATGCTGGGAGTGCCTTGTTCCAGCTGGGGCTATTGGGAAAGCATTAGTCACTTTCCTTTTCACTCTAGCAACCTGCTTATGGATTTTAAGAGCAACCAAAACCAGACTGGATTCACCAGATGTCACCTTGGCTCCTCAGCCCTTAATGGGTGGTAACTTACACTGATTACTATTATGTGAGCAGGTCAGGGGCCCCACCCATGTAGTGATGCTGGCTAGAAAAATATGTGCCTCTCACCTGTCCTTCACCATCCCTCTTAGAAAATAAGTAACTAAAATGAAGAGCAAAGAGGCTTATTGGGCAAGCGAGCTGATGAGCTGCTTCAAGAATAACTCTAGGGCAGAATATTTATGTTCACAAAGGTTTGTTTTTTAATTTCCTATAAACAGCTTTGAGAACTGAGTAAAAGAAATCACTCTTCTGACTTCTAAGGCAGAACACCTTTTTGTTTACCTTCCCAGTTCTGTTCTTTGTTTGTCCTAGCAAGATTGGGACTTGTACTATCAAACGTTAGGAAAATCTTGATCATGTGGTTCTAGAGCAGCGTTTCTCAAACAGGGGCCATATGGACCCCTGGGGCCCTCCCAGGATATGCCAAGGGGGCCACAGGTGAAAATAGAGTAAATGGGGGGCCACAGACTACAGGGCCACAGAGGGAAGTTGCCTTAACATAATGGACAGAGGAGATCTGTGTTTATCCCTCACAGCAATAGAACTGGATATAAAAACCTTGTTTCTGGTCATCAAGCACAAGGGTCACATTGATTGAGAAATACTTAAAGTATAATTTTTTATGTAATTGTATTTTGTATAAATTATAAAAATTATAAATGAGACATATTCTATTTACAAACAAAACATTTAAAAAACTACCTTTCTACTGGTAAGCCGGGGACCATAGGAAAGAAACAAGGTCAGAAGGGGGCTATGGTCAGAAGAAGATTGAGAAACACTATTCTAGAGGAACCTTTTTTCCCCCAACATAGCTCCCTCATCATCACCAGATGGCATGGGTATTGCACTGCTGGCTTGGGATGCTAATAAGCTGTTGGATCCATGTTAGGGAAAGGCTGTTCTGAAACTTCAAAACAGTGGTGGTGGAGAGATGCTTTTATGTATCACATCAGCATGGTATAGTGATTTGAATATTGGACTGTGATCCTGGAGATCAGAGTTTGGCCCTTTCCATACGGGGTTTTAAAAACGGTGTAGAGCAACCTCTGACGGAGGTCGTCTACACCATAAAGTGGATTGGGGTGGACTACTTTTGCGTAGTTCCACACCCCAATCCACGCTAGGGCACCCGGAAGTGGCGGCGCCACGTGCTTTTTGAAAACCACTTTTCAAGTGGTTTTTAAAAAGCATGATCGTGCAGCTGCGTGCAGCCCTGTCACAGCGCCCCGTGTGGATTTGCAGACATGCGCAAGGGCGTGCCTGCAGATCTGCCGAGGTCGGGCTTTCCGGCTGGCGAGCTTCTCCGGTTGGTGGAGAGCCTCCGCCAGTCGTAAGCCACCATTTTGGGCCCCGCAGGATGCCAAGGAGTGTGGATTCCCTGGTTGGCCATGGAAGCCCACTGGCTGACCCTGGGCACGTCACACACTCTCAGCACCAGAAAACTCAATGATAGGTTTACTTTAGGATCACCATGAGTCAAAACAACTTGAAGGCACACAACAGCAACAACAAAGAGACTTTGATTAGATAATGAGATATTTTCTCCCCTTGAGTTTAAGCTGATGGCCATGGTCTTGTGTTGCACTGGGTGAGGGGTGGGTAGAGCCAAGGAACATGGGTTGTTCCTCCTTTTATCTGTGACAGGCTATTGTTTGAAATGGTCAGGGTGCTAGGGATGTAGATTTCATTAAAGGTTTTGGTTATATTTCCCCCATAACTGGAGTGCTGTCAGGCATCACAGCTGTAGCTGAATCTCAGATTAGGTTGAACAGAACCTAGAAGGTAGGTCAGAGTTGGAGGTCCTCCCTGTGTGGGAGGTTGCCATATGTTGAGTTGGCCACACAATATGTTCTTGGACCATAACTCCTATAATTGCTTGCTGAGGCTAATAGGAATCATAGTAATCTCAAAAGCCCCATACCCTACCCTTTCTCTACATCAGCTAGAGTTAAGGGAGAGAGAGAGAATATCTTTCTCCACATGTTTGAGTGTGAGCATTCTTTCCCCACAACTATAGATCAGAGCTTGGAAATGTTATTTTTGTTATTTTTAGGGACTGTGCAACACTGTGATACCACGGTTCTGCAAGCAGTGCTGATGAACTGTTGCAGGAAAGGAGTGGCCACTTTCAGCCTGTTTATCTCACCTCACCTTCAAAACGTCAGCAACTGAAATCTGGCATTTTTAAAAAAAATTGAAAGCAGTAGTAAATTTCTGTTCTGCATTTAAAAATATACTACTCTAATTATTCACTTGAGTGTTCCCAAATCTCTGCAGAAACAAGGCAACGGGCTCCGCTCCCTGCTAAGACATTTTCTTTAGAACCTCTTATCATATACTCCAACCTTTCACCAGTGAACCCAGGACATGTGCTCCAAGTGTCAGAGTGTGGTCAAAATGGCAAAAGTTGTTAATCCAGATGAACACACAAGCCAGGGAGACTGCAACTGTTTGCTTTTGCCTGGGCCTTCTGGGAGGGCAAGATTCTGCCCACTTCCTTTCCTCTCCTTTCTGCTGAGTTAATTGAATATAAACTGCTTTTGCACTTTGAACTCAGTTTCCAGATACTGAAGTAAGCTGAGGACAAAGAAGGAAAATGGGAGGGGGAGAGAGAAAGTGGGATCTTTGAAAAGCAACTGAAAAATAGGATGACAGAGGATTAATCAGGACCCATCCCTGCCAAATCAGGACAGTTGTAGCGTATGTCTTGTTCTTAATAGAGTTCCCATGCGTTATACAAAAAGCACAGAGGCCTGGACAGTCTACTTTGCAGGAGTCAATATGATTAAAAACCAATTTTTGCACAAGTACTCTTACCTTCCTCTGTCCCTGACTCATTCTTGGGTGGCTTCCCCTTCCCCTTTGTATTCTTTGCACTTCTTCCACAGAACCCGAGGGAGAGATGGCCTGGAGGTGAAATGTAAACATATAGGTGGAATGACTCTGCAGGTGGTTGGATACCTTTTGGTCTAGTCGGGTGCAGAGCCACATGCTTGCTAGCTTGTATGCAAATTGAAAGAGGCACATAGCTTCTTAAGGTCAAAGTCAATGAGCTCATTCAAGTTATATTTGCACTAGGGCTTGCCACTGTCCTGATAGACTTTCAGTGATAATTGCAGGAGTGAGACAACAAAACCTCTTTTCAAATCAAGAATAGCTACGGGAAAATATTGAAAGAAAAATATTGAAAGCTTGTTACAATGTAAGGATCAGAGTGTAGAGTTCAAATCTACCGGCACAATGAAACTTGTTGTTGTTGTGGTTGTGTCTTCAAGTAATTTCTGGCTTAGAAGACCCTAAAGTAAACCCATCATGGGGTTTTCTTGACAAGATTTGTTCAGAGGGGACTTGCCGTTGCTTCCCACTTAGGCAAAGAGAGTGTGCCTGGCCCATGGTCACTCAGTGGGTTTCCATGTTTGAGAAGGGCCCTTTCCGCACCTTGCCTTCTTCCAGCGCTGAGGTGTGGGGATCGCACGAGCAGCCTCCGGCGAGAGGCTCTCACGTCCGGGGTCCTTCAGCTCCGCACGAGCTGCCTGCTCGCGCAAGAGCCCCACCTCTTCCTTCCACAGTGCAGCCTGGGAGTTTCCCAGGCTGCACTGGGGCAGGAAGCGCAACCGGCGCAGCTCCAGAGGTTCCGCACACCAGGTAAGTGTGCGCAGGGCCCGGAAGCAATGCGCAATCATGCACCATTTTTGGCTTCTAGCCGAAAATGAAAAGGTGCGCGATTGGTGCCTGCTGGCCCCTGGAGCATCACACGATTGTGAGTGCAGTTCGCTCCTCACAATCACACAACATTCCAGGCCCTCTTTCATATGGAAAATGCCATGTGAAAAAGGCCAGGGTTAAAGACAAAGCACACCCATTTCACTTAGAGGCTGTGTGGTGTAGGTTCTAGGATCTAGGAGATCCAGGTTTGTGTTCCCGCTGAATCATGAACCCTTATTCGGTGACCTGGAACCATAATTTTCTCAGCCCAACCTACCTCACAGGATTGTTTTAAAGATAAAGTGGAAAGGAGGAGAGCTGCCTTGAACTCATCAAAGAAGGGATACAAATGTAACGAATAAATAAGCAGACAAATAAAATATTATTGTGGCACAGCTTCTGCCCCATTTAAAGATAGTGCTGAATTCCATTCCTGTCCAGCAGTGTGCTGAAAGCCTTGACTCCCCTGTTTGCCAGGGCTGTCCCACTTATTCCTATGTGGAAAGAAAGTACATGTGTAGGGATTGTACTACATACCCACAGGCTGTGGCCAGGGTAACGGTGAACAACAGTGAACAATTCACCATGGGCAAAATGCAGGCGGAATACAAGTTGAACTGAAAAATTAACAGGATGTCCAGAGATTGGGAACAACTGGTCCTTCCTCCCAGGGAATGGTCCTACATTGTATGAGTGGTGAAATGGGCAGTTTCTTTCAGTGGTATTCTCTGAACTGATCCAGCTGTACAGGTCACATTATATTCTACCTCCTTGAGATTTCTGTTCTACCTTAGCACAAAACTATTCTTGTTTAAAGTAGATGGGGCAGAAAGGATGGCCTTGCTTTTATCCCATTTGTATAGGTGATCAAATATTCCTTCTCTGTGTCCAGCTTGGAAAGACTGTTAGTAGGCTAGCAAAAAGAAACAAAAAATGAAAATAAATGTTGCAAGCTAGTACAGCCACCCCTCCACATTTGCTAGAGTTAGGGGCACAGCACCCCTGTGAAAGTGGAAAAATCATGTATAACTCTAGGCCCTCCAAAGCCATATTAAACACACACACACAAAACAGTATGATCACCATATTCAACCGACTGTGGATTCCTTTGAGGCATCAGGGTTCCTGCATAAGACAGAAGTGGGTGGCTGGTGGGACTTACTGCCACCTCCACTGCTGCCCCACACCATTTTTCATGGGGACTTACAAGACTTGTTCGCAGTTTCTCAATCTCACAAGGCTTGCAGTCCCTATTAAAAATGGCATAGGAAAGCAGCAGAGGTGACAGCAAATAATCCATAAATAATCAAATCCACAAAAGGGAAACCTGCAAATGTGGAGGGATGACTGTACAAAGGCTGGAGGAAGTGACATGAAATATCAGAGCCAGGTAAGGTGAGCTTCACTAACTTCTAAGTTGAGGAAGTTCAGGATCTTTTGCCGTCTCTGGTCAGCCAAGAAGCAGAGAACCTTGTCAGCCCTACCATTAGGAAAATTAGACAGCTACCTCAAGTGGCAGATCAAAGAGAGAGGGTGAAATTTTGGAGGACAGAGCTGTATACCAGCCACACAGCCTGCTCTTTATCCCTGGACTAGTCTCTTGCCCTCAAATCAAATAGAAGCAACTAGCGTACTTTCAGGCAGTAGTCTGGTTAGCTTCTGTAGCATAGAATGCTAGGCCACCATCCTGTCCTTCATCTCAGGCAGCAAAAAATCTTGGCTGTGGAGAAAACATGCCTCTGAGAAGAAAGGAATGGCATGGAGGGAAGCTATTTTGATGAAACTGAGGTGTTGCTCAGACTTCAAAATGTTACTTGGATTACAGTACCTGGAAGCACCCAGCCACTGTGACCGTAGCCATGCTGGGAGTTCTAGTCCAAAAAAGGTTAAGTTCTGCTCTCTCTGGACCTGAACGTTCGAAAACCCAGTGCTTACAAGCCAGTGAGGCTGACCAGACAGTGACTTCGCCATGGACCTGCGCACCCTCAAGGGTAACAGCTCATTAACGGATGGATTGCTCCCCTGCCAGCCACTCTCTTTCACTTCCCCACAATGCTTTATTTGTTCCTGCTGCTGAAAGCAGATTAGGCTCCATGGGGAGAGAAAAGGCCCTTTCTCTGTCCAGATGCCTGTTGTATTGGAAGATTAATGTCATGCTGCTGATGAGGCTGGTAACCTGTTAAAGCTGGTGGGACCAATCAGGGAGGGGGCTTAAAAAGTGGGCGTCAGAGGGGGAGGGCATCTGATGCAAAACAGAGATTGGATTTGGAGTGGAGGTGGGGTGAGAAGACAAAAACAGCAGAACCTCCTGGACCCTCTGTTTCCCCTACCCACCCACTGCCTTCTTCCTGTGAACTGTTTGAACCATACAGAGCTGGAGTGGGTTCATCCCGAATCTTATGAGAAGCATGCAAGAGTCTCCAGGTCATGGCTGATACTGCCTGTGTTTTTCAATGGCAACCCTCACTAGAGTGTGGAGGCTTCCCCACGCTGGCCTTTTAAGAATCAAGATGCAAGAGATTACTTGTTTCCATGCTATGCAATGGATGCTGGTCACAGGCCAGTTTCAGTTTTTGGGTTTTAGAGGGAATGTATTTTTCTTTCTTTGTCATTTAAAATCTTTCCACTGTAAACAATGGACAATTTTAAATTTGCAAAACTTTGTGTCTGCACATGTGGTGACAGATTTATCGTGCTCCATTGACCAAAGAAGCCTGTTGTGCTGGGTACAACAAAGTGGTAGAGATTTAACAAGGACTTAATGGAGCTTTCCATAACCTGGAGTTTTTATTGCCAAACATTGCAAAACTCTGGCACAGATTTAGAGCAAATTGAGCAATGTCAAATTTGGGGTGTTTACTAGGAACCCCAAGTTGAGATGCCTGTTATCAGTCATGGGGGCTTTCATTGCAAAACACTGCAAAACAGTTGCAAAACTTTGGCAGTTTG
The DNA here is from genome assembly GCA_948474755.1 of Ctenosaura bakeri. Lineage (NCBI taxonomy): Eukaryota > Metazoa > Chordata > Lepidosauria > Squamata > Iguanidae > Ctenosaura > Ctenosaura bakeri. Next base: position 784,405 of record CAOLHI010001455.1, read on the forward strand.
GAGTGAATTGGACAGTGTTGGATTGTGGGGGGGTTACTAGGAGCCCTCAGCTGAGATGTCCATTATGCCGTTTTGTGGAGTAAACATGGGAGCTTTTTTTTTCTTTTTTGCAAAGCATGTTTTGGCACAAGTTTGGAGAGGATTCCAAGTTTCAGAGTTCACAATTAATGAAGCTCCTTAATAGCAGTCCTGATAAGCCTGCAGTCCAAAGAAACAAAAGGGTGTGAAAAGCTGAGTGGCCTAGAGAGGGGTCTTGGTTTGGCCAAGGTTACATAAAGGTCATCTGTAGAGCCACAACTTGGAACACAGTCTCCTGTTGGCTGTAGCAGTGTTCAAGCTGCACAGGTGGTGTGGGAGTAGTTTGCTCCTATTGTTTAGGGACAAGAGACTGTTATGGACTGAATCACACTTTAGCCAGCCAGTTATCTTCTTAAATTGGCTTATCTCTCAGAGAATAGTGACAATCTCTTACCCCATCGACTTAATGATCAAAGTGGCAGACAGGGGTTGCTGTTTCCACTGCAGTACAAATATGTTAGAAGTTTGCACAAGTACATTCACTTTCTTGTAGACATCTGGATGCCTCTTGGAATGCACATGTGTGGGAATGGGCATCTCTGACAGCCTTTGGTTTTGTTTGTTTATGTTAACATTTATGACTTTCCTTTCTGTTCCTGTAGGCAACTGGAATCTGTAACCATTAAAACCAATTACAAAAGTATAAAATAATCATGAGCTTTTTGCATTTCATATCTTTGGCTTGAGCTGTGCTCCATTGGCTCCAGCTGTTTTTCCCTGGCTTGCCTTTTCTAAGAAATCAGACTGCCATCTGTGTAAAATGCAGATCTCTCTGTGCTTGGCAGTTCTCAAACATCTTCCTGTTCTTTTTCTTCAGATCTACGGGGGCGCCATGGACTGCGCACCTATGAGGTGGAGCGCTCCTGCTGCTATGATGCATTGCTGCTGGATGAAGAGAGGGGACGGCTTTTTGTGGGTGGGAAAAACTATCTGGCATCCCTGAGCTTAGACAACATCAGCAAGCACGACAAGAAGGTAATGTGTCTCTGGACTACAGCAATGGGGAGCTTCTGGCCTACAAGGTCATTCCTCCCTCCTTTCTTAAACCATGCAGCCCTTTTTCCTAGGATTGGAATCACATAGGGATGTTATTGGACTTCTAGAGATGAATGCTGGGAGTTGCAGTCCAACAACATTTGGAGGGCTATGTGATTCCCACCCCTGCCTTATTCAGAGTTGGCTTCCTGATGTTTTGCCTCCAAGTACCTTGCCTGCCATTCAACTTGACGTGCTGGATTGGGAAGCACAGAGCTTTTCACCTCAGAGTTTTTCTATGATTTCAGAAGTGATGTGACAGTTCCTCTAGGAAGGCTGTGATGGGCATAGCATGAGGGCACCATGGATATCCATTGCAGGATATATACTTGGAAGCCACAAGAAAAGGACAAAGGCTAGTTACTGTTCCCTGAGACATAAAAACTCCAGTAGAAGTTCTTATGAAGATTCAATTATCCTTCAGGGCTGGGTGAATTTTTAAGAAAATGTGTCTTATAAAAGATAGAAGAGGGTTTTTTGAAGAAAAAAAAACTTTTCCTTTTTTTCAATAACAGCAAAAAAAAATCTTTTGATTGTTTTTGTTGCTTTGCTACTCTGAGTCACCCAGTTATATTCCTGGGAAAGGTTACCATTGGGAATGAGGCTAAGCCATGATGCAGCATCCTTCCCAAGGGCATTATGGGAGAAAAAGATGGCTGCCCTTGTTGTGGCCTCTTATTAAAAAATGAAATGTAAGTAACATTTGGCTATCCGTCCCAAATGTGTCTGAATATGCTTCTGCCCTTTCTGTAAGCAAAAGCTTGTGGGGAGTGGGTGGGAGTTATTTGTCCTAGCTTGGAGGGGGGGAAATGGCCTGAGCTTCTAGATGATCGGTTGTTGTCATTGTTGTCGTTGTTGTTATTTGTCATCAAATCAGCTTTGGCTAATGCCTTCAAATTGTTTCTGTCTTATGGCCAACCTATCGGAGGGTTTGCTTGGCAAGATTTATTCAGAGGAGGTTTGCCTTTGCCTTCCTCTGAGGCTGAGAGAGTGTAACTTGTCCAAGGTCACCTTGTAGGTTCCTGTGGCTGAGTAGGGATTCAGACCCTGGTCCCCTGAGGTTTAGTCCAGGGCTCAAACTGCTACACCATCCCAGAACCCCACTACCCCAAGCATCAAGAGTCCTCCTGAGGTCTTGCAAACTCAGAGCAACCTTGGTTCCCTTTATTGAAGTGATCCTTCTGTATTGCAATTTTCCTTTTTTCCTACAATGTTCCATTTCACCTGATGTTATCATTTTTTTTCCAATGAGTCATGTCATCTTACAATATGTCCAAAGTACAATCTCCCAAATTCAAACCTTTTATAGTGAACCACCCTGGAAGCTGTGTATTGAAAGGCAGAATAGAAGTTTTGAAAAATAACAAGAAGATTTATTTAAAGTGCTGAATGATTGTGTCCACTTTTTATCTTTCCCTTCTCTGTCCTGGAGACTATAGCGGCTCCTTTTCCCATAGGGAAGGGGCCTTCTGCTTGTCATGACAACAGGTCCCGCATTCCAGACTCCTCCGTGAAATCTTATATAATAAACCTCCCTGTTTAATGAAAGAGGACAGAGGGTGGCTTGAGCCTGCTGGTGCCCTCACTGCTGGGCTGTGGACAGAGACTGCATTCCCGGCCCAGCAGGAGAAACATTCTGGGGACACAATGGAGCCACCTCCACCGACCTCCTGCTCCTGGAGGGGCATTGGTTTTTTTGTCATGTAAGGCTGGAAGGCTGCAGAACATGACTCCCAGCTCTGTCCTTTGCTCCTTTGCCATGAGGCACGGCAGATGGTGAAATGCCTGATCTTGTGACTCACATTTGGTTTCTGCAGCATAAGCAGATCTTTGCTCCCAGATTGGATGAAATGGAGTGCCATTTACAGCAAAAGGTACACCGGTGTTCCCTAAGCTTTCTTATGTTGGAAACTAAGCAGGTTTTTTTCTCCCACTAACGTCGCTATAGACTGCCCTCTTTGAACAGGGAAATATGAGTGTACCAGTGTCCCCTTTGGCAAGGCATAAAAACCACAGCTTAGAAAAGTTGTCTTTTTGGAATACAACTCCCAGAATCCCACAGTCAGCATTCCCACTGGCCATGCTGACTGGGCAATTCTGGGAATTGTAATCCAAAAAGGTGATTTTTCAAGCTCTAGAAAACATCCAGTATTATACAGCATCAAAAGCTAGGGTGGTGGTACAGGTAGAAGTTGGTTTCTGCACCAGCAGGCTGTGTTGTTGCTAGTGTGGCTCCTTGCATCATGTGTCTTCATGTGTGCCTTCAAGTCACCTGTCAGCTTATGGTAACCCTGTGAATTTCATAAGGTTTTCTTAGGCAAGGAATACTCAGAGATGATTTTGCAAATTTCTTCTTCAGAAATATAGTCCACAGTGCCTGGTATTGGCATGTGCTTAAAGCTGATGTCAGCCAGGCTCCCTAGAACTAGAGGCCAGGTTGATGGTGCTTCCAGTCTACAGTGTTCCTCAAATGTCCTGTCATACACTTCTAAGCAATAAATAATTTTGGGTTGGTGGGAATGTGAGACAGAAATAGAGATGCATATATCTACCAATTCTGCTTTCTCTCACATTTGAATTTTTAAAAACTCCATTTCTTTTCATCCCATCTGTGAAAAAATTGCAAATTTTAGTAAGTACCTGTCAGAAATTAACAAAATAAAATGATCATCCATCTACACTGACCAGATTCAATAGGTACATTCCCAAGATAAATCAGAGAGCACTATGTTTTCCTGCCTGTTATATAGCTGTTAAAGATAACTCTCAGAAAATAAGAGGTGGAACACTCAATAACGACCATAAACATAGGTGAATACAGAGGGGTTTGAGCAGCTTTGCTTGGATGAGAGAATTCTTCATTTTTATTTTCTCCTTTTTGTAAAGTATTAAATTATTTCCATTGAGTTTTCAAGATTTTTTTAATGAGAAAGTTCCAATTTTAAAAAAAAAAAAAATCTCATCCATATTTAGACAGGGCCTTTTATGTAGCAGCCCTCCACTACCTAAGCCCATTCATTTCACGTGAGTATTAAAGGCATTGCTTATCCTAATTGCTATTTATTTTTCAGTAAGGGGCCAAAGCTGATTTTCCTTTATCTCTCTGGAGATTTTATTTCTTTTGCTCTTAATCTTTTATTGTTAAAATTGCTTTAATATTTGTTTACAACACCTGCCTGGTCTTAAGGCCAAAAGGTGACTCATAAAATATATAAATTAATCAATAATTCATTGAAACACATCATTTGAGGTGACCTCTGATATGCAAGATATTTGCCAGCTTACTTTTGATCTTGTAACATCAGCCTTGCAGCTCATCAACACTGAACATGCTGCCTGTCCTCTATAGCCATTGAACACTGTTCCATGTCCCATCTTGCTACACAGCTTAAATAGCACAGAGACAGCAGGCCATGATGAAGGGAATCCAGCAATGTTATGTTACATTATATTACAGGTAGAGGCAGAGTCTATCTTGACAGGACTTGTGTAGCATTTGACTAACCCCAAGTGAAATGGATGACAGTGCTGGAAGAAGTCTTTGGTGTATGTATACTCTGAATGCCCTGCCTTGTTTTTGCTCCCACAGATTTACTGGCCTGCACCTGTGGAATGGAGAGAAGAATGCAACTGGGCAGGAAAAGACATCAATGTAAGTGGCCTGTTAGGATGCAAAGTGGCTTGGAAGATGAGTGAGAAATGCTCAGATCATACATGAGCCAAATGACAAGGGGAAGGCGAGATGAAGCATTGGGAAATGTGATGCAAGTCAGTAACTTCCAGACAGAACACATCAGCAGGTTATTGAGACTTTATCTTGTTGTATTGCTGAGGGAACATCCCTCTCCCTCATTCGCCTGTGACCCTTCATTGCTGTTAAAGATCTGCTGAGCATCTTGCAGGCAGGAGTCCCTTTACTTGGAGTAAACAGCTATCTTTATCCTCAGTCTGCCTTACCAACAGTACCTTTGTGTCCCAGCCCTGTGAGCCCTCTCCTCCCACTGCTGTGGGGGCTGAGAATAAAATTGATGTGGAAGGACCAGTTGGTGCACTTAAGAGATTCCTGCTGGGCTATGACCCATCCTGACCTTTCAAGAGATAAGAGGAAAGTTCCCACCATCCTCTGGCAGGAGTGGAGATGAACCAGGACACACTTAGATGTTGCTTCTTGATAGCTGTGGGCCACCAACTGGGGTATGGTCTTGGGCACCATGACTATAACTCATTCTGGGAAAGAGCAACTCTGGGTCAAGCCGTGGAAATATGAGCTGAGTGAATTGTTGGCTTTCTTCTTACTTAGCTTTGGAAAACAATCAATTTCTCTTCAAAATAGCCAGATGAGACTGAGGACTGGAGAAAGATGAATGATCCCTCTGAAGGTGTTTGGAATAAACCAGGGTGAAGGGTACCAAAAGACATCAGTATCCCCCTTAGATGTTGGCTGGTCCTTGCCTGTAAGCCATTTCAGACCCCAGAATAGCTTCATCCACCAGCACTATAGAGTACAGGTGTTCAAACTGTAGGGCTTTCAGCTATTTTTAGTTGCAGCTCCCATGGTCCCTCACCACTGAATGTGCTCGTTAAGGCACATTCACAGCAGTATATTGATTGTGACCAACAACCATGAAAAGCATACATAATAATAATATAAAACCACAAAAAGATAAAATGTATGTAAGATAGATATAGATATACATATGTACGTGAGAGATGCGTATACAATATAAAGTTATTTATAAATTGTTGGCTTTTTTTGCCCTAAGAACACTGGTCATCCAGGTAGTGGAGGAACAATCCAAAACATGGATGGCTAATACAAAGCAGTATGGTGAGATAAAATAGTTTAGAATATGCAATCTGTCTGAAGATTTTTCACAAGGTTCTGTCAAAGCTTCCTTGTTGCAAGGGGAAAACAGACTAGCTTATAAGAGACTCTACCATCCCACTGGGTGACCCTGGGTATCTCATATATACTCTGTCCCAGAAAACCCTGCGATAGTTTCACCTTAGGGGCCATTTCCACACTAGACTGTTATAGCGCTATGATTCCACTTTCAGCATCCTGTGGAATCCTGGGGTTTGCAGTTTTGGGAGGGGCCGGTTGGCCCCTCCCGAAACTGCAAACCCCAGGATTCCACAGGATGTTGAAAGTGGAATCATAGCGCTATAACAGTCTAGTGTGGAAATGGCTTCGGTAACCATAAGTCAGAAATGACTTCAAGGCACACAACAACGGCCCTTTTCGCAGCGCCGGCGCTCGCGCGACGGAGGAGGGCGGTTCGCGCAAGAAGCCTTCTCCGGGAGGCTGCCGCTTCCCCCTCCTTCCTTCTGCAGGTGAAGGAACGAGCGGGGAAGCGGCAGCCTCACGGAGGCGGCGGCAGCTCGCGCGTCCGTCCATCCCCCCCGCACGCACGCGCGCGAGAAAGGCGCTTGTCCCGTCCATCCCCCCCGCGCGCGAGAAGGGCGCTTGTCGCGTCCGCCCCCCCGCGCGCGTGCGCGAAGCAGGACGTGTCGCGCCCGTCGCGCTAGCGCCCCGCCCCACCCCTTCCTCCCGCAGGGGCGGAGGGAAGGAAGCGTGACCCGGTCGGCTCCCCGACGCTCCGCACGAGAGGTAAGTGCGCGCGGGCGCCAGGAGCGTTGCGCGAGCGCGGGTGATTTTCACTTCGAAGCGAAAATCAAAAAACCCGCGCTCGCGCCGCTTCAGCCCCATGAGCCCGGCGGAAGTGGGAGTGCGTCGTGCGGAGCGACGCTCCCACTCCCGCGAGGGTCACGGGGCTGTCGCGCGAGAAAAGGCCCGTGCGAAAAGGGCCAACTATCCCCATTCCTCAGTAAAAATATATATATATTTTTGTATGTATCCCCCCCAAGCTGTCAGATAGTAAGACAGAAACCTCTGTCAGAGGGAATTGTAGAGGGCAATAAAAGAGATAGTGAGGGAAATTCTCAATTATTGCCTGCCCCATACATACGCTCCCTCTGAGCCATAGGGATTTTCAGATATCTGCCAACCAAAACTGCAGTTGGCATTATCTGGAAATGCAATTCAGTAAATGATCTCCTTATCTGGAAGACAGTTATTCTCCCCAGATAACTTGGACTAGGATGATTTTCCGTAAGTAGGTCATACCAGCTGGAAAGGTGACTAGACCGGATTAAGAAATTATCAGTGGATTTTGTTATGATTCAACACTTGCTCTCTTAGTTTCCCCTTGGGAATTAGGGCTGATGGGAGTTGCAACACCATCTGGAGGGCTATGCATTGACCAGTGCTGCTCTAGATGCATGCAAGTCATAGGGAAGGATTGCTTTGTTTCCACTAAGTCAGAGAGCAACATAAGGTTTAAGTGCTGTAGGACAGAGACAGTGGCTGCATGTGCTGTTTCAATTCTTCTGGTACATTCAGTCCATAGCTCCTATCTTCAGATCACTTCAGTCCTCACCGCAGGTGTAGCTGGTGCAGTTCATATGGACGGATTTTCCCCATTCATCAGACAGAGGTTGAAGAGAAAAGAGATCTTCCCTCTGCATGCTTTCTTCTCTTTCCATTAGGTGCAGTGGGTTATCCCCTACAAGGACAGTAGGATGTTATGCTGCTGAGCATGACTGTTGGCACTTTGACCTGGTACAGAAGCCTGGGGAAAAAACATTGATGGGGTCATGATGACTCCACTATCATGGTTAATTATTTGTGTGCTGAGTAGTAGTCAAGAGCAGAGCCAAGCAAAAGTGCTCTGAGACCTGTGCATACAACATAGAGACAGTGTCTGTAAGCATACGTTCCCACTCAGAGAAGGTAAAACAGGAATTAGGAAAGGTGGAAATTATTGTATCATTGGTACCTTTAGTTCAGTACTGCACATCCTTACCCAACCTGGGGCTCTCCAGATGTGTTGGACTACAGCTCCCACCAGCCCCAGTCATCATCACCATGGGCTTCCTGGCTGAGGACTAAGAGTGTTGGAGTGTAACATGGAAAACCAGCATGGTGCAGTGGTTTGAGTGTTGCACTAGGACTTCGGGAGACCAGGTTTTGAATCCACTCAGGCATGGAAATCCACTGCGTGCCCTTGGGCAACTCATCTTCTCTCAGCCTTGGAGGAAAGCGATGGCAAACCCCTTCTGAACAAATCATGCCAAGAAAACCTCATAAGTCAGAAATAACAGAAGTCCAGCACATCTGGGGAGACTACCCCATGCAGTTATTGGTTCTCAAGTGTTTTTGAGAGCCAGGAGCCAAACCTGTAACCTTTGGAACTTTGAAAATCCCTCTTCAGCCTCTGTCTGAAATCCAGCCATAGGAACCACATCAGCTGTGCCCTTGAGATACAGTTTTTATTCTGCTCAGAAGAAACTAAGGCCGAGAGTGACAGATGATTAGCCCAGGATTACTGGAGTTTCTGGGTTTCTGGGAAGATATTGGGTTGTGGAGCAGGCAGGAACCATGTCAGCACAATAGCTACCCATGTTACATTGTTCTTCTAAGTTATTAATAGTCTATTAAATAATTTTTTTCACTGGTGTGCATAAATAAACAAATCACTCCCAGCTTCTCCCTCCCATCTCTCTCACCAGTTTACCCTCTCTTCCCATCACACAAACAAGGCTAACATAAAATTAAAAAAAACAACAACAGAATAAAATAACTGAATGAAGAAATAAGAAAACAGGTGTGGACAGACACACGTGTGTCAAAAACAGACATGCAAAACACACCAAGTTAGAATCATCCTGATGGAGGCAGGAGTACTAGATGAAGATTGGTGAGACTTGGGTCCAAATGCAGCCCACTGAACCAGTCTTTTTCAGCCAAAGTGAAACCCTATGAGGAGCGGCTTAAGGAGCTGGGTATGTTTAGTCTGCAGAAGAGAAGGTTAAGAGAGGACATGATAGCCATGTTTAAATATTTGAAGGGATGTCATGTCGAGGAGGAAGTGGGCTTGTTTTCCACTGCTCCAGAGACTAGGACAAGGAGCAATGGATTCAAGCTGCAGGAAAGGAGATTCCATCTGAACCTCAGGAAGAATTTTCTGACAGTAAGGGCTGTCTGGCAGTGGAATATTCTACCTTGTAGTGTGGTGGAGTCTCCTTCTTTGGAGGTTTTTAAGCAGAGACTGGATGCTCATTTGTTGGGAGTGTTTTGATGGGGGTTCCTGCTTGGCAGGGGGGTGGACTGGATGGCCCCTGTGATCTCTTCAAACTCTATGATTCTGTGATTCTCAACTTCTGCCCTAACCTACCTCACAGGGTTGTGGGGAACAGAAATGTAAGTGAAGATGTAAGTATGCCTCCATGAGTTCCTTGGAAGAGAAGCAGAATATGTAAAAATAACACATAGCAACAGCAAGTGACATCCCTCTAAATTCAAGAACACATTGCAAGCCCTTTAAAAGGTTTCCAGCAACACTGAGGCTGATTGCATCCCCACTCCTCCAACTCCATTTGCGGGAGGTGCAAAGGAATGTTCCTAATGTAGGAAAACAGCCTCACAATACCACTGATCCCTTGGCAGACCCACAAATTTAACATTGGGTATAGTCCTGTACTGCGGTAGTCCCCATCTGACCCCCACCTTCTGCTTCCAAGTTAAGCAATATGAAGCCTAATGCAAACAGATTGGGAGACCAGTGCCTTGCTCTCCAGTGAGCAGAAATTGGTTGCAAAGTAGGTGACCTGGAAAGCCGCTGGCAGGAAAGCGTAGCCTGCTGGGTGAGGAGAGGCAATAGTAGTGTGACATTTCTCTCTGTCAGGAATCCCAGTCTCTTTTGTCTCCCTGTGTCAACAGCTCTCAATATTCAGCCTGCTTTATCCATCAGGGCAAAAGGGCATGAAAACAGAGAGTCCCAAAGTTGTTTGTCTTCCTATGTGAGCTCAAGAGTGATGATAGGGGGACGTGTCAGCCTTCTCTCCTGTTTACTCCAGACCTGCCTAGCAGTAGGTAGGTGGGTGAGTGGCTGAATTGCTTGCCAAATGGTTAAGACCCCACTAGCTGCTTTGGAGAAGACATGTGCGTGTGTGAGAGAGAGAGAGGGAGAGAGAGGGAGGGGAGAGAGAGAGAGAGAGAATGAGAGTAAGTAAATTGGTGAGTAAGTAAGTAAAAGAGAGAGGAAACAGACGGATAGACAGATGGATCATGAGCATGCTCCCTGCTGCCACTAAATGAAGTACCCAAACATGGTGCCTCTGTTTACATTGATATCCTGATAGTAGGGCCAACCAAAAACATTTTACTACCTGAGGCAGAGCAGCAAATGGCCAGCACCTTTCTCTAGTACTGAAGTGCGCAGATCCCAAAGGTAACCAAAGGCATATGACCCATTAGGAAGAAAAGCCCACAAGCAGCTCTTCTTTCCTGCTTGTCAGTAAAAATAGAACAATAATAACAAATTAAAGAAGTAGCCATTTGCTGCCTTTTTCATGACTCCCTAAAAGATTTATTCAGAGGATGTTTGCCGTTGCCTTCCTCAAAGATTTGGAGAGTGATTTGCCTAAGATCACTGTGGGGGTTTACTACTTAATCCACCACTTTTCCTCCAGGTGTGAAGCACTGCCAAAACCACCAAATATATAGACTTTCATGAATCTTATTATTACAACCAAGAGCAAGGGCTTTCTCTTGTCCCCCCTACTGCTACCAGTGTAAGGACTTCCTCTTTATCTTGCTGTTGTGGCCACCAACTGTGGAGGCTTCCTAGATGCCCTCAAGGTACATGGGTGAAACACTGTGCAACTTCTGTCCCCATTGGACACCACCCCTCTTTATTGGCTGCTGCCACCATATACATTGTGTTTGAATCCAAGTGTTATAATATATAGCGTTCCTGAAGTCCAGAAGTGTATAAATACAAAAATACTTTATTAACAGAAGTTGAGTAAAACAAAATAGATTATTTAATACATTTAAAACACTTCTCTCACACACATTCCTCTCCCAGCTAACTCAGACTCGTAAACACCACTCATTCATTCCTAAACCTCTTAACCTGACTCTCTTAACCCTAATGCACCATTCACTCATTACTCCACCCTCTCTCTACTCTGACTCTATCCACAGTCATCCCAGCTGTCATTCGTCAACTTTATTCAGTCCCCCAGACGTTCCATCCATCGCCTCTTACTCTCAACATTCTACTCTGTCATCCCCTCCCAACAGCTCTTTAACTTACACTAAACAAGCAAAGTGTGTGTATGTGTGTGTACCTTCAAACTGCCTGTTGACTTATGGCAACTCATGAATTTCATTGGGTTGTCTTAGGCAAGGAGTATTCAGAGGTGGTTTTGCCAGCTCCTCTGAAATATAGCTTTCAGCATATGGTATCCCTTGTCTGTCTCCCATCAAAGTACTAACCAGAGCTGATCCTGCTTAGCTTCCAAGATTATCTCAATTTATGTTAAATTTAACAACATTTTAGATCAAAAGTCCCAGTGGGTTTCTATGGCTGAGCAGGGATTTGAACCCTGAAGTCCTAGTCCTACAGTCAGACCACTGCACTACACTACACTGAATCCAGATAGGATTTGGTGGTTGTTATGTGTCTTGCAAGTTGTTCCCAGGTTATACCAAACCTAAAGTGACCCTATCATGGGGTTTTCCGGTCAAGATTTGTTCAGAGGGGGTTTGCCATTGCCTTCCTCTGAATCCAAGAGAGTTTGACTTGCCCAAGATCAGTCAGCAGGCCCCTGTGGCCATCCAGAGTCCTAGTCCATCAAGCCACTACACCACACTGGTTCCGGATAGGGGTTAGCACCTTGGATACCTCTGTAAATCTGCCACTTGAGCACTCTGCCCAGTGTTAAGGCCAGCCTGGTTGACAGTCCTGCACTTTCTGATAAAGTAAGCAACACCCTCTTGCACCTTTTTTCTACAGAAGAATAACTTTTGTAACCAGTGGTGATTCTACATTAAACAAAGTCTGATTCATAGGCTAGTAAGACTCTCTCTGACTTGTTGCCTTTCCGTTTGAATGCCTCAGCCCAAGTTCCAAGCTGAGAGCAAATCTCACATGAGAGGCATCTGCAAAAAGTGAGAGTAAATAATAGGGACATTCTCCCCTTTTGTTATGCAAATTACCCAGAAGCGGAGCAATTATCACCAGAGGAGGGGAAAACTCCCAATGCATCTTCAGCTGTGAAGAAATGATCATGGGCCTCAGTACCTCACCCCAATACAGGCTCATAAGGGGAGAATCATGCTGGCTCTAACAGGGCTAGGAAAGAGTCCTGCCATTTTGGAGCTCAGTTTTCTTTATGATGGATGTTCATTTAAATTCAGCACTACAGATTTGATGCCAGAGAGCTGAGGTTAAGCATTAGGGGAACATAAGCTACAAGATGCACCCTCTGGATGAATAGCAATGTAAATGAAGTGGGGAAAAGAAGGCTGAGGCTAAGAGGCTTGTGAGTGAAAGAGAACTGAACGTATGCTTTGGGAGTAGTGAGGGGGAAAGGAATGTGGTGAATTCTTATGTTAGCAGGTGAGGTGGATCAGGATATCTTTTGCTGGGGTGTGTGTGAAAGGAATACAAAAAGTGGCCCCACCAGGCACTTGATGCATTGCTTGTGTGTTTGACTAAAGAATTATACAACTGGAAGAGCCCACAAGGACCATTAACTTCAACCCCCTTTCATGTAGAAGTACACCATCAAAGTATTCCTGACAGATGGCCATCCAGCCTCTGTTTAAAATCCTCCAAAGAAAGAGACTCCACCACACTCCAAGGCAACATATTCCACTGTTGAACTGCTTCTACCATTGGGAATATAGAATCTCTTTTCCTGAACTTGGAAACCATTGCTCTGTGTCTGTCTCTGGAGCAGCAGAGAACTCCATCCTCCGTATGACATCTCTTCAAATATTTAAACATAGCTATCAGGTCACCTCTTAACCTTATCTTCTCCACACTAAACATACCCAGCTGCCTAAGCTTCTGCCCATACAGTGTGGTTTCCAGGCCTGTTACCATTTTGGTTGCCCTCCTCTGGGCACATTCCAGTTTGTCAATATGCTTCCTGAACTGTGGTGCCCAGAACTGGACACAGTATTCCAAGTGGGGTCTGACCAAAGCAGAATACAGTGATACTGGCACTTTCCTTGGCCTAGACACTATATTCCTACTGATGCAGCCCAGAATTGCATTGGCTTTTTTAGCTGCCACATCACACTGCTGACTCATGTTCAGGTTGTGATCTACTAGGATTCCAAGGCCATTTCCACACTACACTGTTATAGTGCTGTTATTCCACTTTCAACAATTTGTGGAATTCTGGGGTTTGTCATTTACTGAAGCCAAAAAGCTATCTGCCTGAGAATTCCAAATGGTGGTCCTTAAACTGGAAATCCCAGGGTTCCATAGGATGTTGAAAGTGGAATAATAGCACTATAGCAGTATAGTACAGAAATGACTCTAGATCCCTTTCACATGTACTGTGGTCAAGCCAGGTATCACCCATTTACACCTGTGTATTTCATTTTTTCTTCCGAAGTGTAGTACTGTACACTTCTCTCTGTTGAAATTCATATTCTTAGTTTTGGGCCAGCTCTCTAATCTGTTAAGATCATTTTGAATTTTGATCCTGTCCTCTAGGGTGTTAGCTACCCCTTCTAATTTGGTGTCATGTGCAGATTTGATAAGAATGATCTCTGCTCCCTCATCCAAATCATTGATAAAGATGTTGAATAGCACTGAACCCAGGAAAGAAGCAATCCACCTTTTCCTAGTTCAGCCTGAGTGCCCATTGTGCAACCCGCTTTTGGTGTATACCTTCTCCCATCATACACTCTGCCAACTGTTGCCAACACCAAGGATGAGGAGCATGTTGCCCTCCATATGTTGGTGAACTGTACCATCAATCAGCCCTAGCCAGTATAGCATTATTGAGGGATCATGGAAGCTGCAGTCCAACAATGTCAGGAAGATTACATGTTCTCTATCTCTGGTCTTTATTCTGGTAACTGTTCAACGATTCAGGCTATGGGTTTTCCCAGGTCTGTGTCAAGGACAGAATGCAGGGCTATTTGCATGCAAAGCACATGCTATGTCACTGAATTACAACCTAGACTTAACCTGTAATTTGACCCAATTCATATTATATGGTGTGAAAAGCAGTTTCCCAGAGTGCTTCCCAGCTGTGGCCTTCCAGACTGTGCCACAAGAGGTCATTTGCCACATTATCCTTTGCTAGGACTTGTCATCTCTGTGATGGATGGCTTGAGGAATATAGGCAGGGAGGAGTTCAGCAGAAGCTTAGTGGTGCGTGTCCATCTCTGGGAGAGGTGCTGCGACAACTTGGTTGGAACATCTGGCCTATCCCTGGTGCATTGATCCATCCATGTTTGTGTCTGGCTCATTTCCCTTTCCCATTAGCTAGGCAGCTGGACAGCCCAATGGGGAAAGGGAAGCCAAACCCTTTGTGTATATTGAACAGTGTCCCTGTTCTTAGATTTCAGTTCTCCTTGACCTAAATGAGAATTCTGGCTATCGAGTGTCAGAGTCAGTAACTTCAGGTCCAGAGAGAAGGTCTCGGATGTGGATGCTTTTTCCAGATGGAAAGGGTTTGCCTACTGAGTAGAGACAAATGAATTAAAAGCTTACACTGATGCTGTGGGCTGTGATTATGGCTGCATACTATCAAAAGAGAGAAGGAGGGATGTGGTTGATTTTAAAGGATGTTCCAAGTCTTCCTTGGTTTTAGGGGAAGGATTCCAAACACAGGCAGACCAGGTTGAAGGGGAAATGGCTAGTGGGGAAAGGACTGCTCATATCTTCTTCCACCACTGGGCTCAGAATTGTCCCTTGCAAAGTTTTGAATCCTAAAAGTGGGGTATAAACTAAATAAGCAATCAATCAATCAGTTATTATCTTCCTCATCAAGAGCAGCAGCAGCAAGCTGTTCACATTTCACATCACATCACAGAAGTTCACATCACATCACAGAAGTTCACATCACAGAAATCATTTCCAAACCACTTGCAACTTTGAGAACACTTAGAATCATAGAAATGTAGAGTTGTAAGAGACCACATGGGTCATCCAGTCCAACCCCCTGCCATGCAGGAACACCCTCAAAGCACTCCCGACAGATGGCCATCTAGCCTCTGCTTAAAAACCTCCAAAGAAGGAGACTCCACTACACTCCAAGGCAGCATATTCCACTGCCGGACAGCCCTGACTGTCAGGAAGTTCTTCCTGAGGTTCAGGTGGAATCTCCTTTCCTGCAGCTTGAATCCATTGCTCCTTGTCCTGGTCTCTGGAGCAGCAGAAAACAAGCCCTCTCCTTCGTCTACATGGCGTCCCTTCAAATATTTAAACATGGCTGTCATGTCCCCTCTTAACCTTCTCTTCTGCAGACTAAATATACCCAGCTCTCTAAGTCTATCCTCATAGGGCATGGCTTCCAGGCCTCTCACCATTTTGGTCTCTTGGAGAACAAGAGAAGTCCCAGCAGACAGGAGGAGGGTAAATGTCATCCCCATCTTCAAGAAGGGAAAAAAAGAGGACCCAAATAATTATTGTCTGATCAGACTCACATCAGTACCAGGAAAGATCCTAGAGCAGATCATTAAACTGTCAGTTTGTAATTACTTAGAAAGTAATGCCATAATCACTAAAAGTCAACGTGGATTTTTGAGAAATAAGTCATGCCAAACTATCTCTTTTTATGATAGGGTTACAAGCTCGATAGATGAAGGGAATGCTGTAGACGTAGCATATCTTGATTTCAGTAAGGCCTTTGACAGAGTTCCCCATGACATTCTTGCAAAGAGGATTATAAAATGCAGGCTTGAGAGGGCTACTGTTAGGTGGATTAGTAATTGGTTGACTGACCGAATTCAAAGGGTGCTCACCAATGGCTGCTTTTCATCCTGGAGAGAAGTGACTAGTGGGGTGCCCCACGGTTCTGTTCTGGGCCCAGTGCTATTCAACATCTTCATCAATGACTTGGATGAAGGAGTAGAGGACATGCTGATCAAATTTGCAGATGGCACCAAATTGGAAGGGGTTGCTGGTACCCCAGAGGAAAGGATAAAAATTCAAAATGACTTTGACGGATTGGAGAGCTGGGCCAAAGCTAACAAAATGAATTTCAACAGAGACAAATGTAAGGTCCTACACTTAGGTAGAAAAAAATGGAATACAGAAATATAGGCTGGGGAACACGTGGCTGGATAGCGATGCGTGTGAAGGGGATCTAGGAATCTTGATAGATCATAAGCTGAGCATGAGTCAGCAGTGTGATGCAGCAGCCAAGAAAGCCAACACAATTCTTGGTTGCATCAATAGGGGTATGGTGTCTAGATCGAGGGAGGTACTGGTACCACTCTACTCTGCTTTGGTTAGACCTCATCTTGAATACTGTGTCCAGTTCTGGGCACCCCAATTCAAGAAGGATATTGACAAGCTGCATCGTGTCTAGAGGAGGGTGACCAAAATGGTAAAGGATCTGGAAGCCTATGGGAAATGGCTTAGGGAGCTGAGTATGTTTAGTCTACAGAAGAGAATGTTAAGAGAGGACATGATAACCATGTTTAAATATTTGAAGGGATGTCATGTCGAGGAGGGAGCGGGTTTGTTTTCCTCTGCTCCAGGGACTAGGGCAAGGAGCAATGGATTCAAGCTGCAGGAAAGGAGATTCCACCTGATCCTCAGGAAGAACTTCCTGACGGTCAGAGCTGTCCGCCAGTGGAATATACTCCTTCAATGGAGTGTGGTGGCATCTCCTTCTTTGGAAGTTTTTAAGCAGAGGCTGGATCCATCTGTCAGGAATGCTTTGATGTATGTTCCTGCATAGCAGGGAGTTAGACTAGATGGCCCCTGCGGTCTCTTCCAACTCTATGATTCTATGGCCCTTTTCGCACTAGGCTTTTTACGCGAGCGGGGGCGGGCGGCTTGCGGGAAAAGCCTAGTTCGGGAGCCTGCCGGTTCCCCGCTGGTTCCTTCCGCAGCCGAAGGAACCAACTGGGAAACGGCACCGTCCCGGAGGCGGCGGCGGCTCGCGAGTCCATCCCCCCCCGCGCGCGCAAGAAAGGAGCCCGTCACTCCTGGCGCGCGCGGGGGGGCGGGCGCGACTGTCGCTCGCTCCTGGCGCGCGCGGGGGGGCTGCTCGCGACAGCCTCCCGATCGCGCGCGCCGCACGGGGGGCAGGCGCGACTGTCCCTCGCTCCTGGCGCGAGCGACAGTCGCGCCCGCCCCCCCGCGCGTGCGCACGCGAGCGGGAGGCTGTCGCGAGCAGCCCCCCGCCCGTGCGAAGCAGGATGCTCTCGCATCCGCCGCGCTAGCTCCCCGCCCCGCCCCTTCCTTCCGCACGGGCGGAGGGAAGGAGGCGCGACCCGGCCGCTTCCCCGACGCACCGCACTACAGGTGAGTGCGTGTGGGCGCCGGGAGCGTAGCGCGAGCGCGGGGTGATTTTCGCTTGAAAGCGAAAATCAAAAACCTCGCGCTCGCGCCGCTGCAGCCCCGTGAGAGCGCCGGAAGTGGGAGTGCGTCGTGCGGAGCGACGCTCCCACTCCTGCACGGCTCATGGGGCTATTTCGCCCGGGAAAGCCCGTGCGAAAAGGGCCTATGATTCTGTGATTTCATTATGTGCGTTTTCTTGTTTTACACAATCCACCTCCCACTCCAAGCTAACTTGATAGTATGATCAAGCAAATTAAACTGTGTTTAACTAAAGGAATGCCCAGGCTTGCCTCCCCTCCTTAACTCCATCAGTCACTGATAATAGCACCAAGAACAAATAGAAACCATCCCATTAGTTTTGATGTAGTAACATATCATCTTCCCAGTCATTTTCTCACCTCTCTTTTTATTCATTAGCTAAGCCTTCTTTCCTGTTTAGATTGACTTTGTACAGATGCCCCTGCTCACCAGTGAGACTGTACTGATACTTTCTGTTGAGGATGTAATGTTTAATCTTGTAGAACATTGTCTACTTCAAGATACTGTATGTACCTACACACCACAAAAACATTGTGTTGCCCAGTTCAGCATCACTGTTGTTGCTGTGCTGCTGTTATAACAGGATTCAGGGGGAGAGAATGAAATACTTCAGTCCAAATTACATGCCCTGGGGGGAAAGAGACACAAACAAGATCCAGCCTTTCCGTTCTGTTGATGGGGCTACTTCTAGTAGCAGCTGGTGACCTCAATGTCAGTTGGGTGCAGAATCCACTCTCAGGTTTTCGTCTGAAATGTGGAGCACCTGTCCAGGTTGTTGAACTTATTTTGGGGCTAGGGTTCAATATATTGAACAGCTACTTCAAAATTCAGGGTAAAACCAGGAGTGGATTGTCCATTCTCACTGACAAGGGGCCCTTTCATGCAATTAGAGTCCATGGTTCCACTTGAACTATCGTGGCTGCATCCAGTAGAATCCTGGGACTTGAAGTCTGGTGCAGTACTAGAGCTCTCTGGACAAGAATTCTACTTGTCTCTCCCTACATTGCAAATAACAGGATTCCATAGGATGGAACCATGGCCTTTAAAATAGAATCATAACACTATAATTGTGTAGCATGATAGGGCCCATGAAAGCCATGAACTGCCACTGAACCAAAAGGGGAGCATTTCCACAGTCTCCCCACTCTGTCACTCTGTTCCCAGTGCCCTGAACCTATTCCATGGTGGTGCAGAGGACTGAAAGGGGAAAAGTTTTTCGAAGTGTCACACTGACTCTGGGCCCTATGCCTCCCTCCTCCTCCTCTGCTGCCTCGCATGTGTATTTGCTTACTTGCTCACTGCCACTGCTGTGTTTGCCTTGTGATTGACGGCCACGTGCGAAGTGGATCCCTGGGGAGCCAGCCTCCATTCAGCTCTCTTCAGCTCTTGTTTGCCTTGGCTGCTCTTTCTGAGCTCTCCTTCAAAGAAAGATCAAGGGAAGAAAGGTCTGCGTCACTCCTGTGCGTGGAATATGAGAAGCTGCCTCAAACTCTTGGTCCGTCAAGCCTGGTGTTTTCAGCTCTGACTGACAGAAAAGACCCTCTGGGGGATTTCAGGCCCTGCCCAGAGATCCCTGGTATTACCTAGTGGTTTTCCATCCAAAAAACTAACCAGACCTGAACCTGCTTAACTTTCAAAGTCAAGGGGGAGAGAGGGAATTTCAGGGTGGCATGTTGGTTCACTGAGAGCCAGCTGGTGTTACAGTTTTAGGATTGGACTGTGATTCTGGAGACCAGGGTTTAAATCCCTGCTCAGTCATGAAAACCCACTGGGTGACCCTGGTGAAGTAACACTCTCTCAGCCTCTGAAGAAAGCAAATGCAATCCATCACTGAACAAATCTTGCCAAGAAAACCCCATGATAGGTTTGCCTTAGGGTTGCCTTAAGTCAGAAACAACTTGAAGTAACACAATAACAACAGCAACAGCGTTTACTATTTTTACTTACTCTACTACCTTTCAAGGTACCTGACGGTGCTGGATGGAGCCTTGATTTTCTTCTCTTTCCTCCCCTGCAGCATTGTCAATCCCCCCCCCACACACACAGCCCATGCTTGCTCTGGGAAAGTTACTTTTTTGACTGCAACTCCCAGAATCCCTGAGCTAGTACTGCTTTGCTGGATGGGGGATTCTAGAAGTCATAGTTCGAAAAGATAATTTTTCCGTGCTCTGCCTTTTCTTGCCCTTTCATCACAGAGAAGGTTTCACTTCTGCCTGAGCTATTCCAGACATTTGAACAATTGGCCACTTTTTAATGAGCTGTCCAGGCAGAAGGGATCTGTCGGAAGCTAATTGTGCTCAGCAGCAAGTCAAACAGATGTTCATCTCCTGACAAGCGCTGGAAGGAAGGGCCTGACCCTGCATCTTGCTTTGCAGGAAGAATAAACTGAAGTGGGGCAGCTGAATGGGGGTCTTCGTGTCTTCTGGCGAGAGGCATGAAATCTCTTTGCCCTCCCCCAGCTCTCCTAACCCACTTGGGGGATGCATTTTAGAGGCAGTTGGTAGCCCCTCTGTTTCAGCAGCACCCTCTGCTGTTGAAAGAGCGACAAGAACTCCAGTCAGCCATGGACATCATGGCACCTGCCATTCCCACCCACCCAGGGGGAAACACAGCCCAGTCCTGGCTCCCACAGGCTCTGGCATTCCAGCAATGTCAGGGGAGGATGCCCGAGAGCAAGGAAAGGACTGACACAGCACATGCCAACAACTGGACGCCAGCAATCTTGCACACTTCTTTTGGCACCTTGCGATGCCCTCTCCCTCTCCATTCCCAGTTCTGTCTCCCCTGTGGGATGTTCTTTCAGACAAGGAGGGGCAGGCACATCTGAAATAATAATTTGGATAGAGCCATGAGATGGAATGTAATGAGCTGGGAATGGAGAAATCATCTTTGCGTTAAGCTCCCTTGTTACTGACAGCCATCCAAGCCCTTGGCTCCCCTTTTTGTAACTTTGCTGATGCTTCCCAGTCATCGGTCTCTTTCATACAGTGCAAATATAACACTTTGATACCACTTAAAATTCCATAGCTCCATCCTACACAATCCTGGGATTTGTCATTCTGAGTTTCTTTCCCTAAACTACAAATCCTAAGATTCGATAGGATGAAGCCATGGCACTTAAACTTATATCAGAGTGCTATAATTGTGCCATATGAAAGAGACCCTGGTCTGTATATTTAGTTCTGCGCCCATCCACCCATCCTTCCATCTATTTCACTTTGTAGTTTCTTTTTGATAAGTCAGAAGACATATCCTGAACTTGCTCTATAACAGCCACTGCTCTTGCTTCATTTTGTAGGCTGAGTGCATGAACTTTGTCAAGATTCTGCACCTCTACAACCGCACACACCTGTATGCCTGTGGCACAGGGGCCTTTCACCCCATCTGTGGCTTTGTTGAAGTTGGGCAGCGTGCGGAGGTAAGTCTCTCTGGAATTATGAGTTTCACAAAGTGAAGAGATGCAGCAGAGAAGGGAGCACTGAAATGTGGAAGGGCTGAGGCTGAAGCCAGGGCCAGACTTGCATGTTAGGTTCCTCTTGTAGACATGTCTGCATCTGCCTTTCTCCTTCTCTAGGACTCGGTCTTTAAACTGGATCTCAAGAGCTTGGAGGATGGCAAAGGCAAGAGTCCTTATGACCCACGCCATATGGCTGCCTCAGTGCTTGCAGGTAAGTAACCCATGTGGCTCCCTTACCCTGGCTATTAATAATAATGCCAGAAACATCCTGTGAAGGTCTGGCTCCGGGTGTTTCACTGTCTGAGGCAAAATTGCCCCCACTACCATTGCATGTACAAAAATAGACTGGGCTGGCTACTGAATCTTACTTCAGCACTGGTAGTGAAACACCTCTGAAGTCAGCAGGATGGCTTAAGACAGATCTGCTCAAAGTAGGTCCATGGACTGGTGCCATCAGCTGCCGGAAAGAAAGAAACAGCTGTAGCTAACAGGGCACAAATATGATAGCAGTCCCTAGTACATTGGAGAAGAAACTGCCAATTTCCCACATCAGTTCTAGAAATCTTCTTTCTAGTGTAAGCTTGTAAGAAGCTCGCCCTGAGGAAGTATGATACCAGTTGGTTAACTTTTTCTATTTGTATAGAACTAATGTTCTTTTTATTCTGTGTATATGATCTTGTCATATGGTTGTACAGTCAGCCATCCACATTTGCTAGGGTTAGGGGCACAAGACCCCTGCAAAAGTGGGGAAAAAACCCACAAATATCAAAATGGGTGTGTCTGTGGGAAGGAGACCGAGGCATGGTGGGGAGAACAGAGTCCAAACGAGGTCAAAAAAAAGGAGAGGGAAAGGAGGTGCAGTGGCAGGGTGGTCCTATACTTCTTCTCTCTTGCCCATCAACTTCCTTGGGTGTGTGTGGGGCATCAGGAGAGGGTTTGTAGTGCTGAGAAATTGGACTGTGAGCCATCCTTAGCTGGCCAGGCTGTGGCTGGTGGATGAGAAGGGGGACCAGGATTTTTAAAGGGCTGTAGAGCCTGATCAGAGCCACCAAGAGGGAAGGTTCTCTCGGCAAAGAAACACCTGAGGAGCAGATGAGGGGGACAGGGGTTGGAGAAACTCTCAAATAATCAAATCTGTGAAAGTGAAACCTGCAAATGCGGAAGGTTGATTGTACTTCTTTTTGCTATTCAAACATTTTAATTTAAAAAAAAATGTTTTAAAAGCACTGGTTTAAGGGATGCAGGACAGACACACACAGAAGGAAATGGCCAGGGGATTGGCCAGAGGGCTGCCACTCCTGACTGATTGAGGTCATTACAGCCCTGATCATGCAGGATGTCCCCAAAATACAGGTTTTCTGTCTCCCTTGGGCACATGGTTCTTCCTTTGAGAAAGGAATATAGACCTTCACTGGCCAATACACAGCTATGGGGATCCAGGCAGGCCAGCGCTCTGCTATCCACGTCACATCCAACGCATTCTATTCCCTCAGCCTGGGCCCTTCCATGTACCCTGTCCATGGAAACTGGAAACTGCTTAAGGATTTGTTTATAATAAAATGTAATCTTTATAGAGGTTTACCTTAAAAGGCAACTGATAAGTTTCTGAAATATATAAAGAATAAGCCAGTGCAGTATAGTGGTTAGGGTGTTTTGGACTTGGGCTGGGAGATTCAAGTGCCTGGATCAGTCACTTTCTTTCAGTGTGACCTACTTTGTAGAGTTATTGTGGGTTTAAGAAGCCACACAGGATCAATGAAGTAAAAGCAGGGTATAAAAATAACTCATAGGTATGTATTTAAGGTTTTTTTTTTTTTAATCTGTTCGTGACTAGGTGAAGAGCTTTATTCTGGTGTGGCTACTGACCTGATGGGCCGGGACTTTACCATCTTCCGCAGCCTGGGATCCAGGCCCTCCATCCGTACTGAGCAGCATGACTCCCGATGGCTCAATGGTCAGTGAGAGTGGTGGCAAGAGCATCCTCAAAAGGGGAGAAATGGGTCAGAAATTTGATCAGAGGTTGCAAGGCCAAGTTTCTTTCCATTGTTATTCTTTCTTCCTGTAGCCCTTTTTCCTACTCTGTTGGCTCAGTGATGGTTGGATCTGGGAGAAAAATGTCATTTAAGTGCCAGAGAAAGCTCCAGTTTATGACAACCCTTGTCAGTTCTTCTTCAGTCAAGTCCATCATTACTGCCTAGAGACTTGTGAATAGAGGCTGCCATCTAGTGGTCAAGTTGTGATTGGCAGGTTTCTCATCCTTCACAGGCCAGAAGGCTGACAAAGGCCAAATTGCTAGACACAATGTGGGAGATCTATAACTAGAATTTTCTTCAGAGTTTTTGTTTGTTTGTCGCTTTATGTTCCCTTTTATTCATTAATGACTCTGTACTGTTGCTTTGAAGATCAGGGGAAGTGGCATCTGCGAGAGAACATTTTGACCCATTCCCCTTACAGCCTTTTCCCATACACAAAGTTCTCAAATTATTTTAGTCTCAAAGCTTGGACAAGCCACATTTGGACTATTGCACCCAGAATCTAATACACACACACACACACACACATATGGATACATGTGATTTTGTGCTTTGCATGCCCTTGCTTTGCATGCTGACAGTCCTAAATTCAGTTCCTGAATCTTCCAGTGAAAGTAGGGATGGAGAGCATGAGATGCTGTTGCACTGTACTTGCTAGCATCATTCACTGTTGACTGCACTGGCTAAGGGTGATGGGAATGACCATTTTATAATATCTGAAGGGTCATGCATTCTCCACACTTGGTGTAGCTGATGATAAGAAAGTCCATTGCTCTGAAGAGCCATTACTCAGACTAGTAGGTAGAATCCTAAGCTAGATAGACCAGAAATAGAACAATAGACAGCTTTATAAGTCTCAGTACTGTTATAATTTAGAGAATTCTGGAGATCTTGGCTGTGGTCCTCTCAAGTTGCATCTAATTTCTCCCTTAAAAGAGCTTGGCACAGATGTTACAGGAAGACATAGCTCACTGCCAACATTTGGGCTAAGCTGAAGGAGAAGTCATCTAAGTTGGAGGAGAAGTCACTCCCTAGAGAAACCACTTCCAAATCTAGTAAGACCCACCATCTTCTTGCCTTGTCCTTCACTGACCTTCTCTCCCATCTTTCTGCCCCTAGAACCTAAGTTTGTTGATGTCTTCTGGATCCCGGAAAGCGAGAACCCAGATGATGACAAGATCTTCTTTTTCTTCCGCGAAACGGCTGTGGAGGGATCCCAGGGGCTGGGCAAGCAGACCTTTGCCCGGATTGGCCAGATTTGCCGGGTGAGACTTTGGTGCCTATTGTGGATGAACAACATTCCTGGGGAGAGGGTGGATGGGAGGAGGAGGGCAAGGATAGGTTGCTACCAGTCAAGCAGGTGTGTATGCCTGTGTGTGCAAGAAAGAGAGAGAAAGAGAAAGAGAGGACCACGCTTTGGCTAAGAGAGAACCCAGCAGAAATGCAGAAGTTTGAAGTGGTGCTTGAGGCCCACAGTGTTGTTTATCTCAGACTACTGAAGGCTGTGATAGCTGTTTTACTACCAGAACTCAGGGGAATGTTTGTCTCAGCTAGGCTGCTGAGACAGGGCTTGGAAAAGTTAAATATCTTTGGACTGTGGCTCCCAGAATCCTTTACCATTGGCTATGGTGATTGAAGGGTTATGGGAGCTGTAGTCCCAACCTCAGTTCAAGTTCATCCCCACACTTTTAGGCCTTTCTACCATGCACACAGTTGAGTGTCTTGCCGGACCATGAGTCAGTTGACTTGCCTGTTAATCGTGCCCTGTGGCTGCAGCCAGATGGATTGGGACCTCTGGCTGGGGTAAAGAAACTGAAGTGTGGTACTAAAGCAGGGAAGAGGTGCTTAGCTGGCTCTTTAACCAGTCTCTTCTTCTCCTTGCAGAATGACATGGGTGGGCAGAGGAGCCTGGTGAATAAATGGACAACCTTTCTGAAGGCCCGGCTGGTGTGCGCTGTGCAGGGGAGTGATGGGAGTGACACCTACTTTGACCAGCTCCGTGAGTGACTATACCTGAGTGAGATTCTGGGTGGGGCCAAGCGAGGCAAGTGTTGCTGGGGCTGACTTTCACCTGAACCAGTGACACAACAGAACAAGAAAGTGGTGGCCAGAAAACAGTAGTGAGGCTGCCTAGGCACGGAGCACACCTTACATTATTTTTATTTTTATTTCTCCCACAGAGGAGAACTTAAAAGCTTCATTAATGACTTTTACTTTCTAGACCAGAGTACAGAAACTTTGGCCTTCTACCACTGGATATTTGTGGTCCAAACAGGGAGACACTTGACCATTCAGGGGTGAAGCTCTCCCTTGCTTGGATCATGGGTTGCCTCATTCTTCAGATATTTTAGCTGGCAAGTGCTAGAAGCCTCAGGCAGCATGTCCACTGGTAAAAGATTCTGAGAGTCGTAGGCCAAAACATCTAGGACAGTCCGACCAGACATGGAGGACCATAGTTTCAGTTGCCCTGTTCTAGATCTACAAAGTTCTGGACATAATGTGGCCATAGAGAGCCAAACCACTGGGGGAAAGTTTTTCCATACAATAGGGAAGAACCACTGGTGATTTTTAACAATTATGCTGATGGTGATAACTATAGTTCCAAACCTATGCAATAATTGTCTTGCTAAAACCAGAGTTCTTTCCATAGTACTTATTAACTTTTAAAAACCTCAAACTTGCTGCTTCCAAGTATCAACAAAGAACACAATTTCCATTGAAAGATAAGAATTTATAATTTCTTTATTTTAATATTTCATACAGCTTCCCAATATACATAGCTTCCTAATCTCTTCCCACCTCTGCGCCATAGCCTAATCCCAAAATCTAAGCAACCAAGTTGTAAAGTCTGGTACTTTTGAATTCTTGCAGACTTTGGGAATATGATTTTCTGCAACTTCTGATTTTTTTAAAACAATGAATATAGTACCTCTTAATTGCTATCAAATCACAATAGATACCAGTGAGAGGGGCTTCCTTGAGGTTTTAGGTGGGTAGATTAGAGACTCTTGAGCAAGGTCACTGTTTCCTTTGGATGGAGAGGAGATTGTCATGCTCTGGGTGGAGAATTAGAAGCTAGTGACTGCTTCCATTCCTCTTCTGCTTGCTCTGTTCAGGTGATGTCTTCCTGCTGCCAACCAGAGACAAGCGTAACCCATTGCTTTATGCTGTTTTCACCACCTCCAGGTAAGAATAATACTCTCCAGTGAGTGCCTTATTTCAGGGTGGGCAAGCTTCAAGTTTGTCAGGTCTGCTTTGTTTCGTTATGAGAATCCCAACAACAACCAACCAGAGCTGGGGCAAAGAGCGTATGCTTATAGCCCTTTCACACTACACAATGATAGCACAATAATTCCACTTTAACAGCCTTGGTTCCATCCCATGGATTTTCAGTTTAGGGAGGGCTACTTAGAATTCTCAGCCAGAGAGGTCTAGTTTCTCACCAAACTACAAATGCTATGATTCCATAGGATGTTGCAACAACAGCAGTTAAATTTGCATTGAAGTGGTGTAATGACATATTATGAAACGGGACTCAGAATCAGAGGATGGGGTCCCTAGGATAAGCTTCTGCAGTTAGGACTTTGGTGGGCTTGGGTTTTTTTTGCCTTTGTGTGCGCGTGCTTGTGTATATGCCAGGCATGAACTCAAAATGCTTCCAAAGTGCTTAAAGCCCTATATGGCTCAGGTCCATGTTATTTAAAGGACTGTATTCTCTCTTATGAACCAGCCTGGGCTCTTAAGATCTGCTGGGGAGGCCCTTCCCTCTGTCCTAGCACCTTCACAAGGGCAGCTGGTGGGAACAGGGGAGAGGGCCTTCTCAGTGGCTGCTCCCAGGATTTAAAACTCTCTTCCCAGAGAACTTAGACGGGCACCCTCCCTACTTTCTTTCCATAGACAAGCAAAGACATTTTTGTCTCAACAGATATTTAATATGTGATTATGGCCTGACTGATGAAAGGTGCTGGCTATTCTTACAATTTCTGAATATTGGTGTTTTAATTATGTATGTTAACTTTTTTAAAAAATTGTATATGATTGTTTAATTTGTGTTTTAACTTTTGTAGTCTATTATTTTTAACTATGTTCTTTTAAATTACTATAAGCTACTTTGAGTTCTTATCGGGGGGAAAGCAGGATATAAATAAAGATAACAGCAACAACGGAGTTTGCGTTTGTTTTACTGTCCACTCCTGGTTATCCAAAGCTTCCTTCATTTCAGCAGCCTAGTTGAAGAGGAAAAAGTCATCTTCTCGTTGTTCTTGTCAAAGAGCTGAGAGTCAAAAACACAGGCTGACTGTAGATCACCCAGAATTCTACAAGTAAATCCCACTTCCATCTCTCTTCACTCCATTCTTATCTTGTTTTCAGCCTAAGTTATATTTTCCCACCAGGCTAGAGAGATAGCACCTGACCTTCTAATAAAGGTTTCTCCAGGCATGGTAGTACTGTGAATTCAAAAATTACTTTTTTTGATTACAAGTTCTTAAATCCTCCAACCAGCATGAACAGGGACCATGCTGGCTAGAGGATTTTGAGAGCTGTAGTCCAAAAAGTAACTTTTCAACTCTGATTGGGATGACATCATGTGGCTACTTCCATATTTCCTCCCTGTTTCTTTACCCTCCCAGTAAAGCCTTTCTTTTTTCTGTCCCCACAGCACTGTTTTCAAAGGCTCTGCCATCTGCGTCTACCACATGAATGACATCCGCAGGGCCTTCCTGGGGCCCTTTGCTCACAAGGAGGGGCCCAACTACCAGTGGGTGTCCTACCAAGGCCGTGTTCCTTACCCCCGCCCAGGAATGGTACGTGTCTTGGACTTGGGAACATGAAATGAGGCACGGTATTTTTCCTCTCCAGTAGAGGTGTGCAAACACGTGGTGCAAGGACTTTAGGAACAGCAAGTCTGGAAAGATGAGAGCAGTCCAAAAGAAAGAGCTGTGAAAGAGGGCTGAGGACAGTGGGGCAGGGTGCTGGGAGTCTGGATTGTGCTGTTTTGCCACTATTCTGTGAGGTTTGAGAGCTTCAGTAAACAAAGGAAATATGAGTCAAAATAAAGGAGGCGCCTTTTGCCAATTTTTCAATGTTGTAAAAGGTTGATTTTTTGGAGTACAACTCTCAGAATCCCCAAGCTAGCATGGCCACTGGAATTTTGGGAGCTGTAGTTCCAAAAGAAGTAATTTTCCCAAGCTCTGGATTAGGAGGTGAGCAATGCAGGAATACATGAAGGGCTATAACTGCGATTTTTTTTTTGTATAAATGACCTTGAAGTGTCTCTGTCCCTATTCACTTTTCTTTTCTCTCTGCCCTCTCAGTGTCCCAGCAAAACCTTTGGCACTTTCAGTTCCACCAAGGATTTCCCAGATGACGTGATCCAGTTTGCTCGCAACCACCCATTAATGTACAACCCTGTCTTGCCTCACGGCCAGAAACCCATCTTCTTGCAAACCAACGTGGGCTACAGCTTCACCCGCATTGCAGTGGACCGTGTGGCAGCTGCGGATGGGCACTATGATGTCCTCTTCATTGGCACAGGTGTGTCTGCACTCCTGCCTTTCTGAAGCTGTCGGGGGGGGGCAGGTTTCCACTGTTGCTCCATAAAGCTGCTTACAAGAGTGTGTCCCTAGTTTAGAAGTCAAGGGAATGTGTATTTCTGAGACCTTTTGCTCATATCTCTGTGAATTTAACTCCTAAGTTTTCCTTGCCAGTTACCCGTTCCCATTTTAGAACAATCCCAGAAAAAGTTTGTAGCATGTTAATGTGTCATGTTAAAGATACCTGCATTTCATAACGCCCTCCCCCATAATTTCACTTGTCCAATCATTTCTCTGTTTCTTCCACTGGTCACAGGGATTCACACATGGCCACCGTGTTTCCTTGTGATGCCATTTATCTGCACATGAGTGAACACACATGCATAATATAATCCAAGAACATGAGTCCAAGGGAAACAGCAACATATCATGCAGCTTGGTGGGGCAATCAAGATGAACCTCCTATTCAATGCATTGAGGAGGATTTATGTATTTCATCAACAAGGGCAAGTGGGGAACATACGGTCTGATCCAACATGGAGTGGTTTCCCATCCCTGTCAGTGAAGCAAAGACCAGGAGAACAGCCTTGCACAAGAGGCCTTGAGAACACTTTTTGACCTTACTCACTTGTGTGTGGTCTGCAGAGTTTTCTTGAGTTTCCAGGGGAATTCCTTACTTGTCTGCAACCTCCTTTTTTTTTGGTGCTCAGCTGTCTTACTTTTACCCCTGTCTGGCAGATGTTGGCACAGTCTTGAAGGTGGTCTCTGTGCCCAAGGAGACTTGGCAAAACATGGAGGAGCTGCTGCTGGAGGAGATGCAGGTGTTCAAGGTAGGTTTGGACAAAGGGAGGGAGGGAGGGAGCTGGGCTGGACCTGAGGCAGATTAAACTGCATCATGAAGCTCTTTTGTGAGGTTCTGTCTGGCTTGAATATTTTCACAGTTTTCTGACTTACTGTCTTCAAAATGGCCAGCTGCCTTTATGACTTCAGCTAAGACATAACCTGGCAATGGCCTGGTTGTCGTGGAAAGGTGCTTGGATCCCTGATTGCAAAGGAGCAGTCATTGAGAAGAGTCCCTGGGAATGCAGGTTACCAGCAGTTCAGTCATGTCACTTTCTTTTTTTCTTATTGGCAGGACTCCACTCCAGTTACAAGCATGCAGATCTCCTCCAAGCGGGTATGTAGTATATAACAAATAGCTTATAAGAGGCAGATGTCACTTTGGTTGGAAGGCAGCCTACAAATACTTTAATTACAGTAAATAAATACTGCCAGGGAAAGAGTGATTTCTATTAGAACTTGAATATGGACTGGAATGCATATACAGTAAGCCCTAGGGTTACTGGGTTAGGGGTGCAGGACCCCTGCAGAAGTGGAACAATTGCAAATATCAAAATGGGTGCACATGTCTTTGGGAAGGGGACTTGAGGTATGGTGGAGATGGGTACCCAGAATCCAAACCGGATCAGAGATAGAGTGGAGTGGGTCAACATGGTGATCCTATACTTCCTCTCTCTCCCCCATCCACTACCTTGGATTGAGAGGGGGAGCTACTTGGAGAGGATTTGTAGTGCTGAGAAATTGGGCTGTGAGCCATCCTTAGCTGGCCAAGCATCTGCTGGGGGAGGACCAGAGGTGGGTTTTTTGGGGGCTGCACAACCTGATCAGAGCCACCAAGAGACAGGATTCTCCTGGGGAAAAAAGCACATGGGAGGGGAAGGGGTTGGAGAAACTCACTAATCAAATCCATGATTTGAGGAGGGTTGACTGTATATTTTTCCTAAGCAAGAAAGTTTACATTGGCTCTAGTCCTCGTGATGAAATTGAGGCTGTCCCAGTTTCTTCAAGACATCCTATCACATCCATCCACACCAGAATTTTGCACTATTAAATCTTTTGTGGTACAACTGTCAGAATCCCCCAGTCAGCTTAGCCAGGATGACTGAAGGGTTCAGGGACTTACAAACCCCAGAGGTAGCTTTTCAGAGCTCTGGTTCTGCGCTTGGTTTATGTATGGCTGAGAGATGCAGCCTTCCTCTGAGAAAGGGTCTCCCAGCAAATCTGATGGAACTATTCTTTTTAGGAAGTAGCTGTCAGTTCCATTTCTTGTTTGTCCATAGGCATATACTTGAACCTGATATTGTCCCCCTGCCACTCCTAAAAAAGTAGACAGATGCCTTTCCATCTGCAGAGTTAAGGGACTCTTTGCTGAATCCATTACCTGTGACATTGAAATTACTGGTTGGACTTGATTCTCCCATCATTTAACACAGGGATGGCCGATGAAGTATTGTTGTTGTCATTGCTTGCCATTGGCCACAATATGGGACACAGGAAGCTGGCTTATACAGAGTCAGACCATTGGCCTATCCAGCCAAGTATAGGTAACACTGAGTGGGCAGCAGCAGGTTTATGGCATTTTAAAAAAAGTCTAATCCTACCTGGAGATCTCTGATATTCCCAACCATATCCTGCTTAACTTCCCAAAACAGACAAGTCCAGTAGAATTCTGGGTGGTATGGTGGTGGGACTGATGGGAAATTGGATTGATGTCCTGCTTCTGATGGTTGGGATACAAGAGAAATTAAGTCAAGCCCTGATTGAACAGGATATGGGACTTTAGCAGCAGCAGATGATACTTCCAGGAGGTTTTGCATCTGTAAGACTCCTAGCTGACAGAGAACAGATAGGCTACTTCTGTTCTATTCCATCTATCAACCATAGCCATGAAGCTTTAGGTTGCCCTAGGGCCAGGCTACCATTTCACACACCACACCAAGGAGAACTCTTGTCTTCCCTCTCTTTGGAGAAGGCTAGTGTCAAAATTTCTTGAACTAAGGTGGCCAAGGTTAGATCTTACTACTGAATCATGTATGACTCTACAGCAAACACTTAGTAGACCTTAACAAGGCTATGTGGCTTTGTCACCTTGCAGCAACAGCTCTACGTGGGCTCCAGGACATCCATTTCCCAACTGCCCTTACATCGTTGTGGAATCTACGGCAAAGCCTGTGCAGAATGCTGCCTTGCGAGGGACCCTTACTGTGCCTGGGATGGCACCACCTGCACTCGCTACATGCACAACACCAAACGGTAATGGCTGACCAGGAGACCACAGGGCCTGATGGATGCCCTCCTCTTGATGGTGGGCAATGTGGGGTGGACAGAGCCTATTTGTTGTGCCTGGAGCCATCTTTAACCTCCAGTCAGCTTTGGTTTAGTTTAGTGTATGTTTTTACTGCCTCCTCTGGCCATGCCTTTAATAATGCTGAATCTCAAAAGAAAAGCATGGCATCATCTCCATCGGCAGGCTTGGCATGAGCACCATCCGCTCTGCTTGTGATCATTTCATGGAACAGTGATTGCTGAGAAAATGCAAAGATGTTATGGCTTCCATCCATGACAGTCTGCTGCACCACTCTGTGCAGGATAGTTACACATAGTAGAGACTCATAGTGGAGACTCATCTCTCGGTTGTTATGGCTGGAGTACCCTACCTATACAGCTCCTGCATGGAAAATCAGCCTGGTGGCTGTACACTCAACTTCTAGAGAAGCCCCCAGCCCAGAAGAATAAAGCTTCCAGTTTGCTGAACTATCTTCTCTGCTCTCTTTCTCTCTCCTGACTGATAGGCGGTTCCGGCGCCAAGATGTGAGGAATGGGGATCCCAATACCTTGTGCTCTGGAGGTGAGCGTGCTTAAACCCCATGCTTTGCATTTTGCATATCAGATTTGGTGTGTCCACCATCACCAGAATACGAGATTAATAGTAGTGTCGGAATAGTGTAGTTTCATTATTTTGCTGAATTTGTTGTTGTCGTTGTTGTTGTTGTGTCTTCAAGTCATTTCTGAGTTATGGTAACCCTAAGGTGAACCTCCCACACAATTTTCCTGGCAAGATTTGTTCATGCATTTGCCTTCCTCTGAGGCTAAGAATGTGACTTGCTCAAGCAGCAGGTTTCCATGGCTGAGTGGGGATTTGAACCCTGGATTCCGGGGCCATACGCCAATGCTCAGACCACTGCACCAAGCAGTTTCTAGTTGTTGGTTAATAAATATGTTTCTTTTTGCCACAATACATTCTTCCACCCCTTGCCCTCATTCATTCATTGTCTCACATCTAATGTACAGAATTTAACACCAGAGCTGGAGAGGTTCCAGCAGATGGGGGATCTACATGTCTCTGAGTTACTTTGCAGTTGGGATCAAGGATACTCTGACTTAGAATAAATAAATAAATTCACTTGAATATAGTTCTATCTAACAACTCCCATTGTTTTTCTATCTAGCAATCTAAAAGATTAGAAAATATTTGTAACTGGATGTGCTGTTTTTTCAAAATAGATAGTGGAGGAATAATAACAGGTCATAGAGCAGAATCCATGCTTTGAGCTAAGAATGGGCAAATGGTGGCCCAGAGGCCTCCTATCTATTTTTTGTGTCCTCACAGGAACCCTTGATGTCCTTTGGAAGGTAAATTCCCATGAAAAAAATACAACTTTGAGCACCTGGAAGCCTCCAGGAATGGTGGTTTTGCAAAAAGATGGGGCAGTGGGCCCCACACAAACCCCAAATTCAAAATGAAACCAAAAAGGGACTCCCAGCCACCTCTGGTTTTGATTTTATTTTCATTTGTTGGAGGTATGGCCCATTTTCTGGCAACACAGAATTGGCCCTCAAACTTTCCGAAGTTGTCTACATGTGCTTTAAGAGAAGTGACTCAAAGCCTACCTGTCCACTGTAAGGGTGGGAAGAGTTCTGTTTCTCCTTGTTCCCATGAAGAACTACTCCCTTCCATTTATACATCCCTTGAATCCTAAGGAGTGAAGCCCCACATACAGCCAAGACCTCTTGCAGAATTCATATACTTTTCTCCAAGGACGCTTATGGTTACACACCAGTAACTGTGCCCAGTTTCTAGCCAATGAGCTACAACTGGCATTGAACCTGGCTTTGCCTCTAGCTTAAACACCTATGTTTGCTTCTACCTGTTCTCATCTTGCTGTGTTCACTGCTGTCAGCATTCCATTTCATACCTTATGTTATCCCTTTGTGTTTCTGTGCAGATCCACAAAGAAACAGTGTGCAGGAAAAGAAGCTGTATGGAGTAGAAGGCAGCAGTGCCTTCCTGGAATGCCTTCCTAAGTCACTGCAGGCCCAGATTGTGTGGATGTACCAGAAAACCAGCAGCACCCCCCGAAAGGAGGTATGAGTCTAACTGCGGTGTGCGTGTAGATTGATGGGAGCAAATCAGAAACAAGGCTGGCAAAATCGAGTGATACTAAGTACTAAGTTCTTTCTCTCAGGCAAGTTCTATCATCATTATCACCATCAGTTCATTTATACACTGGCTTTCCCCCAAAAGGATTCAAGGTGGCTCACCAAAATTCAGATAACAGATAAAAGCACATAAATAGTAAAAAAACATACAAAATGCATTATGAAATTAAATTATTAAAATGCTGTCAAATTATTTACATATGTAACACCATTTTAAACAAATAAAAAGATGCAAGATAAATGTTGGTTAAACAGCACCATATGCAAAGCCATTATATTCCTAGAAGCCCACTGTAATAGCAAAGTTTTCACTTTCTGATGGAAGGAGCGCAAGGAAGGAGCTGTCCTAGCCTCTGTGGGGAGAAAGTTCCAAAGTCTGGGAGCAGCCACTGAGAAGGGCCTCTCCTTTGTCCCCAGTGGGCATGCAATTTTAGGTGATAGGACTGAGAGACGGCTTGTATCCCATGTCCCCTTTGCTATTGCCATTCAACGTAAGATGTGCATGTGAGGGTCCTCCCTCCCTCTCCTTTTGCATCCCTTTTTGTCAGATTCTCTGCCATCCTTGAGGTTGGACCCCCATCCTTGCCAGCAGAGGTGGGGAACTCTTGGGGGGCCAGCAGCCAATTTCCTCCAAGATGCCCTCATGGGCCACAGTCCTACCACACAGCAAGCCCAAATACCTCCATTTTGCTCTGCAGTCCCTCTCAAAATGATGATAGGAAGTGAGAGAGGTATTCAAGGGTAGTACACAATTCTGAACTTTTTATGTGGGCAGGGATTTTTGTGTATTTTTCACACATTTGGGTGCCTTTCTGCATAGGTTGGGGCAAAAATTGCCCCCAAATCAAGCTGACTTTTTAAAAAAATATAAAATTATGGGCTGGGGACATTCAGAAGCCACAAAAGTGGGGTTCAGGGGCCGCATGCAGCTCATGCACTAATCTTTGGCCACCCCTGCTTTACAGCATGAATCTATCTTCAAGCAGAATTGTTGCTGATAGGACCATTCCCCTCCTGATTCCTAGTGGTTGCCTGCCTCCTCCTCTTCTCTCACGTGTTCTAACTGCTGTTCTCCAGTTCTGTTTCCAGAGATCCATTTCTCTTTCTTGTGTTGACTTTCAGGTGTTGTTGGATGATCGGGTCATCAAGATGGAGCGAGGAATCCTGCTCCGCAGTGTACAGCGCAAAGATGCCGGCCTCTACCACTGTCAAGCCACAGAGCATGGCTTTACCCAGAATTTGCTGCAGCTCAGGCTTGAAGTCATCAATGCCCAGCAGGCTGAGTCTCTCTCGCTTTCCTGGGAAGAGGAACCCACCCAGCCCTTCCATCGCAAGCTTTGGTACCAAGACTTCCTGCAGCTTGTAGACCACCCTAACCTCAGCACCATGGACCAGGTTTGCGAGCAACTGTGGAGCCGCAAGAGCCACCAACCCAAGAGGAAGCCTCCGTTGCCCCCTCCACTTAGCGTCAAGGCCAAGAATCACAAATGGAAGCACCTGGAGGAGAAGAAGAGAGCCCGCAGCCGGAGGACACATGAAGTTCCCCGCGCGGAAAGGGGACCTCGGAGCACAGACTTCTGGTGACCTGCAAAGGCCTCAGCTGGACGACCACTATGACTGAGAGGGGTCGGGGAAGTAGGGAGGGACGATGGAGGAAAGGGGTGGAGAAACTGAGAAAGAGAAGGCAGGACCAGGTGTGGCCCCTCTGGTTTGGGGGAGAGGGTTTCCTTCCACTCCTGTCTTCATACTTAGCTTGTAAGGCAAGTGTGGTTGTTGTCATAGCAACTTAGCTGCTACTCTTCCAAACTTGGCAGAAAGCAACAGGACATGATAACATGGGGGGTTCTGCACCCCTGGACTCTTCCATAACGCACAACCAAAGACATGGAGACTGCCCCACAATGGCTAAATGAACTGAGAGGCCTTATCCTGGGTGCCCAGTGCTATGGGAAGGAAGATTGGCAGGAGTTGTGGTTCATTTCCATCCATCAAATGCCAAGGGTTGTTTTTTAAATTTAGGCACTGAGATGGCCTCTATCTGTGGAACTTCCTAAAATGCTCAGACATTTTTGTGTAATAAGGAGAGCCCTTTGCGATGGGAGCTGAACACCATGCTCAAAACTCTTTCTCTGAAAGCAGGCTGTTTTCCCCCTTTCTTCTTCCTCCCATAACCACCCAAGCCTTCCTGCCTCGTGTGCATATGTGTAGCAGTGTGCTCTCCACCCCCAGAGACACAACAGAACCACTGATATATTTATTAACAGATTGTTTACTGATGAATGTAAGCCCACCCCAGGGTGACCCACCCAGATTTTGCTTCTGATTGAAGGAACGGGGCTGCTGTTGCCCAAAGGACTGTGGGTACCTTTCTGACTGAGATCTTTCTGGACTTGTGTTGTGGGGACTGGATGTTGCAGATGGCAGTGAGGATGAAAGAAGAAAGGAAACAGATAAGCAGACTAAGCAGTTCTGTCTGCTCTCATTCCCCCTCCCTTCTTCCCCTCGTCTCTATCTTACACATGCACACATCTAGGCCTCAGAGGTTTCTTCAGTGGGCTTTTTCATTAGCTTGAGTCTTTCTTGGGGGCAGACCAGGATGAGAAAGATCCCTGCTATAAGAAAGCATTTATGAGGACACCATCCAGTTGTGAGGGAGGGAGGGGTGGTCACAGGAGGATAGATAAATAACTGGTGGAAGTCTTGGTAGCTGTTGCACTCTGGTGTATTGTGAGAGTCCTATTCAGGTGCACATTAGCAAGGCAGCCCCTGCTCAGAGCCAGAGTCTCCCATAGCACACTGCTAGAGAGACAAATACCAGCCAAGCTTTGGGCCCTGCCTGAACCTGCCCTGTTGCTCAAGCTACCAGGCAAAGCTGAGCTGTGGCAATGTTTTGAAAGGCTAGAGGCCCACTCTAGTCTCTGGTCACTTTGAAACTGAGGAATTTATGAAGCAGTTTTCAAGGCAACTCTGATGAGGGCTAATGTGGTGAGGGAGACCACGTCTCCTTCATCTGTTTGCCAGAGAACATGAGAAGGGCAGCATAAAGATCTTTTCCCAGAATGAAAATGGGCAGTGCCAAGGGAGGCAGGCCAGCCTTAATCATTAAGTAGAGTTAAGTGCTGTGGCACAATGTTGGCAGCCTCATGAGCTTTTCCTTTGCTCTCTTTTGTAGGAGAAAAGAGTTGTGTGTCACACAATTTGTTTTGACCCCCCCAAACTTGCCTACTATCTCAAGCATAGTGAACAACAGTGCCCCATTTCCTGTATTCAAAAAAGAGTCACCTGCCTGTTCAGTCAGTTTCTTGCTCTTCACCTCAGAGAGCAAAATGCCTTGGGCCAGCCCTGCAAGTGCATTGCACGTAATGGTCTGAGACTTTGTATACCCTTCAGCTATCGCAGTTTGGCAGGTACAGTCTCAGTGAACCTTCTCTCCTCCCATTTTCCAGTTGTTTTTAAAAGTGTCGCAGTTTCTCTGTCTTTCTCCCACTTCTCCCATTGTCCCCAGCTTATTTCAGTCGCTACAAGCAGTTCAAAGTACAAAAGTAGTTTGTACTCAATTGAGCAGCAGCAAGAGGGAAAGGAGAGAAAATGATGGAAACTTGCTCTTTCCAGTAGGCTCAGGGAAAAGCAGATTGGTGCAGCCTCTCCCAGCTTGTCTGTTTACCTTGACATCTTGACTACACTCTGATGTTGCTTAGCCACACGTGTCCCAGTTTTCATCTGTGGAATGGTTTTCACATATTCCCTGGGATTCAGGGAGTATGTCTCTGCTGTTAATATGCTTTCTGATGTATGATATACAAACAAAGTCTGTGGTGTACAATACATCAGGGATGGCTGTGATTGGAACTACTCAGTCTGGCTGAAAGTAACCATCCAGTGAGCAGAACTCACAGTTTTCAGGAACAAGAGTGGAACAAATAGTTATTCATAATATGCACACAGCATGGCTTTTTAAGGCCCCTCTGGCACTCAGCACCCTGATCCACACTTGACCTTCTTGACTGTCCCTCAATTCTCCTGTCATTGAGAAAAGTCTGAGATGGTCAGACTACTTGAAGCCTTAGTGAATCCTGACACTTTATTATTTTTCTTTTAAAATACTGAATTGTACTTTGCCTTTTATTTCCCTTTAGCAATACCATAGTCTGCTGCTGTAGCTCCATTTTTTTTATAGCCAGGTTCAGAAGTCTGAAATGCTCTAAACAGATTCTGCTCCCACTGTGATTTTTCATTTTCCTGTGAGGCAAGCTACTGACTTCAAAAAGGAACAATTATACTAAACACCTATTAGTCTTTTGGGACATGTATTGGATTCCTTTGCAGGTCTGTAAGGCAGTAGCAGCTTATGGCTCCCACATCAGCAGGGAGGTGAACACACTCTAGATTTCAGTCTAACTCTTAAATTGCTGTCCAAGGTACTGGACCTATTTTGAGGATAGAGGAAGCGTCTTTAAAGCTCAAGGTAAAGCCTGGAGTTGGTTTAGTATGCTGCAGACATGGAAGCTACACGCCGCCATTGCTGTAAGCCAACCCAGAGCTTTATGGAGTCAAGTAGAGGCACACATGGTAAAAAGAAGCAGTGAAGACATGATTGATTCCGGCTTATGGCTGAAGTCTGTGCAGTCCTGTTCCTACTGCTGGCTACTGAGGTGTGGGCAGGTTAAAGAAGAAGGAAAAACTGACAAAGTACTCAGTGCTCTGGAAAATGCTCCCACCCAGTTGACTGACAAAGCAGTGCTGATGCCTGATGGGAGCATGGAGACAGACATAGTTCCCTTGGCTTCCACTGCTAGACCAGCAAGTAGTTTGGAAGGGCTTTGGAGGTTCAGCAGTGGGACAATGAGATCAGACCTCATTGTGCCCTCAGGTGCATAACTATGGGCAGAAGCTTCTTAATGGTTTATAGTGGTGTAACCCCTGCCTGTGCCAGCATTAATACTTTCTGTTATCCACTCTCTTCTCATGCAGTGCCTTTGCCCTGGATGCATGAAGGCAGTGAGAACCTGCTAGGCATAGCTCTACTCCCCACAAATACAAGCTGGTCATGTGCAGGGCTGTCCAGCCACTCTCCAGCTGCCCTTGTGCACCTGGGAATTAAGAAGCAGGCTTTGTCCATATCAGGAGAAGGAAGGTATAGTTCCCAGCTGGGATCCAGCTTGATCCAGGCTTCTTCAGGAAGACTTGTATTGGTGATTAATGGATGCAGCAGGCTTGCTCAGCAGAAAAGCCCCAATTCTCCACATGTGCTTAGCTGGACCACAAACTTACAGGGAAGGCTCTAGAAGTTCTCAGGCCTTCAGCATCTGTGCATAGTTTCTATCCTGAGGTCAAGGGCAAGGTCTTTATGGTGAAAGCCTACACAAAGTAAGCACAACCTCCCACCTGCCTCCTAAAGCTGTGAGGAAAAGCAAAAATGTGGAAGTAAAGTCCATATTCACCCTCTTCTAATACATGCCTGTGAAAAAGCAATATATTTACTTTATTTACCAGAATACTCTGCTAAGAATAATCCTGAAACTAGTTCTACAGTACCAAATAACCACTTCTGTGCCACGGACCAGCTATATAATGGCCCCATATGGTCTTGGCCATGTACTTCAGAAACCACCTGCTTCATGGCAGTGTTGTGTCTATTATAGCTGCTGCAGCCTCTTCCTTGAGTGGATGGGGGTAGCCCAGAACATCCCTACAGGTAACCAGTCTCTGGGAAGAAATTAAGTCTTTTCCAACAAAGAAAAAAAAAGTGATCACCATCTTCATCATTTTGTGTCATGGAGCAGGACAGTCTGGTGACTGACTTCTGCAGAATATAGTTTGGTCTGCATTTAAGGGTTTAAAGGAGAGGGCTTTGCAAAATACAGTGTAGCTAAGATCTTGGGGTGGTAGTGGTCACATCTGAAACCAGCCTGCTATGCTTTATGCAAGATCTATGTATACTGTGTGTGGTAGTTGTGGAGAATGCAGGTGTGCACAACTTGAACTTTCCCCCTGTAAGGCAAATATAGAATTAGGAGACGGGGGAAAGAGCCGGTTCCCTCTATTTAAATCATACAGTAAGCTGAGTGTGTGCATACTTTCTGCTGTCAGGAGGGCTCACCTCTCTCTCATCTCTCAGCCAGCTTTCCCAGCCTAATGTCCTCAAGATGTTTTGGACTACAACTTCCCAGGTGGCATGACCAATGCTGGCAAAGGAATGATGAG
Organism: Ctenosaura bakeri; assembly: GCA_948474755.1. Classification (NCBI taxonomy): domain Eukaryota; kingdom Metazoa; phylum Chordata; class Lepidosauria; order Squamata; family Iguanidae; genus Ctenosaura; species Ctenosaura bakeri. Next base: position 824,456 of record CAOLHI010001455.1, read on the forward strand.
AGTTGTAGTCCAAAAACAGCTAGAGAATGCATGGTTGGGGAAAGCTGCTGTGTCACTTCAAATATTAGCGTAAGAAGGCTCACTAAGCCAGTAGAGGACAGAGTTGCTTCTAACTCTAGATATTTCTTTTGTTTAAAACACACACACATACCAAAACCAGTCTTGCACTACTAATTTTTGCATTATTTTATGTATCTCATCTATACCTATGGCAAACTCTAAAGAACAAAAAAGAGCAAAAGTCAAGAAAATTGAAAAAATGAGAGAAGCTGTAAGAGGAAAAGTGTAGGTTTGGACTCAGGTGGCCTTGCAGAATTGTGGGTAGGTCAGGATGGCCCTGCTAGTTACAGACTGTGCTGAATCTGATGTGGTGGGTATGTATTAACACAATAAAGCAGTCATTTTAATATTGTGTGTTTGGTTTTCTGTGAGCAGGAACTTCACTGATAAGAGCACAACATACAAGTCAGGTACTGCCTCCAAAGTATTGGTCATTCTCATCCTAGAAATAATAGTTCTATTAGACCATGTCCTCCTCTCTTGGTTCCAGTGAGCCAATTGCAATAGAAAAGTTTTCACAAGCCCACGTAACAGCCACCATGCAGTAAAATATGCTTAGGATAATTTTGTGTCTCTACTGCCCAAAGTCTATTTTGTGGGTTGGGGAACCCTTTGTTCCGAGCCTGTGTCTGTGCTCATGTTTGCCATTGAGTTCTCCCTCGGGTAGTACAAAATCCTACCTCTCTTTCTTGCAAGTGGTTTTATTGGTGGAACTTTAGCGGCTATAGTAGAGAGAGAAAATGGTGGCCAACTCTTTGCCTGCTTTATATCTGACCACCAGGCTGTTAATAAAAATGTAGGAACAAGGGCTGAAAAAGCTAGCAATTTTACCTGTGTCTTCAGTCCAGGCTGATCTCTGCTAGACTTCATGACGTAGAAGAATTTACCCACCCTGTGGAATTTTCACAGCCAATCATCTGAAAGGCACCAGAGGAGGGCCTGAGGTGCACGAGAGAGAGGTGAATTACCTACTCTTCCCTATGACATTTGCTCTGAACTGGTACGATTGGCACTCTTGGAGAGATCTTAAACTTAGGCAAGCTTGTGCTCTGTTGTGGGGGGTGGGGAGCTTTTGAGGAATGGTGTATTAGTTCCAGGCAACATCTGGTGTTCAGAAATTACAGGGTGACCATGCGACCAGATTAGCACCCCCTCTTTCACACACACACACCACAAATGACAACAGTAGTATCTCAGCTGCAGCAAAAATGCAGTTGATGACCAGTTCTTCTCTGTCAGGTACATTAATTTTAATCAGGACCTACATTATTATATTTGTCCCATAAGATGTCTCAACTCTGAGTGATGTCTCAACTCTGAGTGATGTCTCAACTCTGAGTGATGGTCTTTCTGTAGCTGAAATAGTTTCAGGGTGAGCTTTTAAGTGGTTTGAGGGAATAGCAAAATTGGGAAAATGACAACCTATCTTGGTGGATGGGAGGATGAGATCTGTGCGCATACAGACAGCGACCTAAGTGTAAATTTCTTCTCCAGTTCTCAACTGTTTTGACACTGTAGTAGCCAACTCTGTCATTGGGTGGGGCTGGCATTGCCATGGAGCAGTCTTTGCAGACTGTGTTTGAGCCTGATGGTGGCAGAGTGAGTAAGAGAGTGTGAAACTACAGGCTGGGTTCTCTTCTTTTCTCCTTCCTTTTCTTTCTTTCTTTTTTTTACTGCATAGTATTTCTGATTTCTATGTATGGGTGTGAAAGCCAGACCATGAAGAAAGCTGATAGGTAGACAACTTACCAGTAATTGAAATATGATACTGGAAGAGATTTTGCTGGATGATGTGTGGGTGTAGGTATCTTCAAGCCACCTCTCCACTTAATGGTGAAGCTATGAATTTAATAGGATTTTCTTAGGCAAGGAATCATCAGAGGTGGTTTCCTCTGAAATGTATCCTACAGCACCAGATATTCGTTGGCAGTCTCCCCTCCAAGTACTGTCCAGGGCTCAACAGGGTATTTAGGTCCTACCTGCAGATACTATGGCCATTTCTGCACTATGCTATTATAGAGCTATTATTCCACTTTCAACATCCTATGGAATCCTGGGGTTTGCAGTGAAGGGAGGGCCCTTTAGAATTCTCAGCCAGAGAGCTCTTGGGCCTCAGGAAACTACAAGCCCCAGAATTCCACAGGAGGTTGACAGTGGAATAATAGCATTATAACAGTGCAGTGCAGAAATGGCCTATGTGCATACTATGGACTGTTAAAAACACAACTGAATGAGTCCTACCACACGTTAAGCTGTAAGATCACTAATAATAATAATAATAATAATAATAATAATAATAATAATAATAATAATATAAAATTTATTTGTATCCCGCCTCTCCACATGGATCGAGGCGGCGAACAACATGAAATACATTATACGTTAAAATACATGAAAAGACTAAAGAGAAACTGGACCTTGGGCGTATCGTGAGAGGCCATGACGCAGAAAAGACAAGGGTGCCTGCAAAGGGGAAGGCGGTAGGACGAGGAAGACCGCCACACTTGAGGCGGATTGACTCTATAAACGAAGCCAGGGTCTGGAGTTCCTGGGAGCTCCTCTCTGGCGGAGGGCGACCCACGTCAAAGAAGCCGAAGCCTGGTCCAGAGGGGGCCGCCCAGAGAAGATACCGGCTGCGCTGGAGGGCGGGGGGCGGGTGTCGTTTCCCCTTCGCCTCCCCCCCTTTCAGAATGAATGAATAAATGAATCAACAGGTAAGTAAAGAAGACCACGGGTGGCAATGGGATCTGGAAGGGGAGTTTTCCTTCTCTCTTCCGAACTGTGGTCCGAACAGGAGGAGCGAAGGGGGTTGTCGCCCCTACGCCCTGGGAGGCGGGGACCAGGCGAGTCTCTTCGCCCTCCCGCAGCGTCTGGCCAGGAGGTCCCTCCCGCCGCCGCCGCCCCCTGGGAGCCTCGGCAAGCGCAGACCCAGGACCTCCTCGGCACGCGCCCGCCTTCCTGTCGCGCTCTGCCCCGGGGCCCCCTGCGCCAAGAAGCTCTCTCTTGCAAGGCCATTTCCGCACTAGAGTGTGACAGCGCGATGATTCCACTTTCAACCTCCTCTGGAATCCTGGGGTTTGCAGTTTCGGGAGGGGCCAACCGGCACTCTAGTGCGGAAATGGCCTCGGTCCCTTCCAAAGACGATCGTGCTTTCAGTTTCGTTTATCGCTTTCTAGAGAAAGCAAACTTTGCCGAACTGGAGAGACGCCTCCGTGTCGAATTATTGTTTTTAAAGGTGGACTTTGAAAGTTCCTGAGGACTGGGACGGCGGCACCCGGGCTCAGGAGTTCAGAAACATCGTAAAACTCAACCTGAATCGTTTTCTTTAAACGCATTCATTTGAAGATTCTGGAACTATCTTTTTTTACATTTCTTATTATGAAACGTTTTGCCAACTTTTCTTCTGACAAAGAGGCAACGGGTTTTGATAAATCGAGGGCTTAATCCAACGTCAAGAGCAGAGCTATTGACATCAGTAGGGCGATTTCCGCACTAGCCTGTTATAGCGCGGTGATTCCACTTTCAACCTCCTCTGGAACCTGGGGTTTGCAGTTTGGGGAGGGGCCGGCCGGCCCCTCCCGAAACTGCAAACCCCAGGATTCCAGAGGAGGTTGAAAGTGGAATCATCGCGCTATAACAGGCTAGTGAGGAAATCGCCTAGGACTCGAGTCCGTTGGAATTATAAGGCACCATTCATTTCGTTGGGTCTGCTGGAAATCGGACGTGTCGAAATTAGCCCCGGTTGTGTCACCCCCCCCCAGACGAACTCGCTCTTGGAAATTGCGCCCCCACCTGCCCCGTGCTTTGCTGTCCCACCTCCGGCGCAGGACCTCCGTGGTAGATGTTTCTGAGTCTCTTTAGCCATCACCCCACATTCTAGGGTGGTGGTTTCATCTGAGTCGCTGTCTCTGGCGGAGCACAACGGAACCCCAAATCCACACAGCCGTGGCACCGGTACTGGGCCGGTATTAGTTGCCCACGGAAGGGATCACCGTTTTGTGGGTTCGGGGTTTTGTTGTACTTTGCCGCATGGCCAACACGGCTACCCCTGAATAGGTATTTGACAGAAAAACCCTGGACGCAGCATCGCTCCGGTAGAAGCTCCGAAAGGCCGTGTCGAACCCGCCTTCACAGCCGGGGCGTGACGTCAGCGACGGGCGCTCCAATAAATGGGGCTGCGCCGGGATGAGGCTTCGCACAGCGGCATCAGAAGCGATGGAGCTGCACCGAACCCCCTCGAGGAGACTCGACGCCTACATCGAGGAGCGCCTCCTGCCCAGCCGGGAGTTCCGGGAGAACGTCCAGGGCGCCGTGCACCGAATCTGCTCCTTCCTGAAGGAGAGGTGCCGCATGGACGCCAGGGTGATCAAGACCGTCAAGGTGAGCCTGCCCTCCCCGCGCCACGGGTTCGAGCCGGGCCGATTCCCGGACTGTGTGCCTCGACCCGACAAACCAGCCCTGGATCCGCTGGGGATGGTCAAGCCCCGGAGAGGCAGCCCTCTTTTCCCTCCGTCCTCCCGGCCGGTCCCGGGCAGAGGCGGAGGAATAAGGGCCAAGTCTTAGCGGGGAACTCCGGGAGTCACAGTCCAAAGCAGGGGAGGGTGGGTGGGTTGCTGCTTCCCCAGGAGAAGGATGCGGGCGGACAGTGACTTTTCACCCAGGAGTGGGAAATGCGTGGCCTTCAGGATGGAGTTGGACTGCAGCTCCCATCAGCCCCGCCTAGCCGGCATAGCCAAGAAAGAGGCATGTTGGAAACTGCAGTCCAATAACACTCGGAGGGCTGCCCCGTTCCTGCCTCTTCTTTAGTTCCACAGCCACAGAGCTTCGATGGATTAAGCGGAGGGGGTCAGAGCTAGGAAGCGGGGGGGGGGCTGTTCACACAAGGCCGTTTCCGCACCGCGCTGTCATCCTGCTCTTATTCCACTTTCAGCCTCCTGTGGAACTCCGGGGTTTGGCGTTTGCTGAGGCCCAAGAGCTCTCTGGCTGAGAATCCTAAAGGCCCCCCGCTGAACCGCAAACCCCAGGATTCCACAGGAGGTTGGGATAATAGCGCTATAACAGCGCAGTGTGGAAACGGCCTTATAAGTCCTGTGGTTGCCTCCCCTTGAACCCTGGGACTGGCCGTTTGGGGAGGGCCGCTCAGAAGTCTCAGGCAGGGAGCTCCTCTTGTGCCCCCCCAACTACAAGCCCCGGGATCCCGTAAGATGGAACCGCGGCAGGTAAAGCGGGATCGCAGCTGCATCATCGCGTGGTCTGACGGGGCCCCAGGAGGGCAACGCCTGCCCTTCCCGCATTCCGCCCGGCCCTCCTCAGCTCCAGCCTTCCCGGGGCTGGAGCCTCCCCAAGAGAAGCAGCGGCCGCTCTCCCCAGAGCGGATCGGAGGAAGGCGCCCCCTGGGAGCGGAGGGACTCGGACGCGCTGCGCCTTCCCAGCCCCCCCCACCCCCCGTGCGGGAGGCCCGGGCCCTGGGCTGAGCAGGGCCGAGCGGGGCTCCTGGAAGGCTTCCCGGGCGACGATGGCGCTTGGACGGGGCGTTTGACGCCTCTCCTCCTCGGGCGGCCCGAAGAGGGGGAAGGACGGGGGTCGTCCTCCCGCCCAGTTTGGAAAGCCGGGACTGGGCGAGCCCTTGGGATCCTCGGGGGGAGGGCGGGCGGGCGGGCGCGGGGGAGGCGGCCTTGAACCCCGGACCCTCGCCGGACACGCCCGCCTTACGGCTGAGCTCGGCCCCTCCGGCGGCCCTTCTGCAAACTGCGCTCGGGCGCTCCTGGAGACGATCGTCCTCTCAGTTTCGTTTACAGCTCCTGACGGAAAGCGAAACTCTGCCGAACTGGAGAGGCGCCTGTTCCCCGGGTCTCCGTTTTTTTCTTAAGGTGGACTTTTCTTAAGTCCATCAGGACCGGACGGGCGACACCCGGGCTCAGAGGTGAAAATCCACAATAAACCCAAGCCTGCATCCTAGCATCTTTAATGCTTTCATGTGAGGATTCCGGAACCATCTATAGCGACATTTCTAATTACGAACTTTTGTTTCTGTCAACTTTTCTTCTGACAAACAGGCAACAAGTTTTGATGTGTTGAAGACTAAATTCAATGTTACTCCTGCCTAGGGCAGAGCTGTTCACATCAACAGGATTTGAGTCAATTGGTTTTAAGAAGTGCTCTTCATTTCAGGGGGTCTGCTGGAAAAAAGTGTTGAAATTAGCCCCTAGTTGGGATCCTCTCTCCAGATGAACCTCTGTTTGTTTCCCCCTCCAAATTGTAGTGCTATAATTAGGGGGTGTGAATGAGCCCCTGGAGAGCAATTCTTGCCCTTCTCACTTTCTGTTTTGCCCTTATTAGCTCCAGCCTATTTGGAGCTGAAGAGTTAAAAAGGAAAGCAGCAACCCCTCCCCTCAAAATAGGTAATAGGAAAGGCCCCACCGTGGACCCCACCATCTTTCACCTTTTCTTTTTATCAGATCCCTGACTAAGGACCTCCTTGGTAAATGTTCTAAAATGTTTCAGGAATTCAGCTGGAGGGCTCACTTTTTGAGAGGGATGTCTGGAAATTCTCCACTACAAAGCTCAAGATTTAGCAAAGGTCCATCAAGATCAGACAGACAGAAGCTCTTGCTCCCTCCTCACAAAGGAAGGACTGCTTTGGTGATCACTTCCCATTTTCCAGGGAGAAGGAAGAGCAGGTGCTAGGTCACACTACACAGTTATAGCAGTTTTATTCCATTTTTATGTACTATGGATGTCATATGGAAGATGGAGCAAACCTGCTTTCTGCTGCTCCAGAGACCAAACATGGCTTCAAAATTCAGGAAAAGAGTTTCCATCTAAACTTTAGGAAGAACTTTCTGACAGTAAGAGCAGTTTGACAGTGGAATATGCTGCCTCCAAGCATGGTAGAGTCTCCTCCTTTGGAGGCTTCCAAACAGAAGCCGGATGGCTATCTGTCAGGAGTGCTTTGATTGTGTTTTCCTGCAAGATAGGGGGTTGGACTTGATGGCCCCTGTGGTCTCGAGGAGGTGTATGATTCTATGGTTGCCTCCTATGGAATCCTGGGACTGGCAGTGTAGGGAGAGGCCCTTAAAACTGTCAGACGGAGAGTTCCTCTAGTGCCTCCCCAAACTACACACCCCAGAATTCCATAGGATGCAACCGTGGTGATTAAAATGAAATCAAAGCATTATAATTGTGTAGTGTAAATGGGCTCTAGGAAAGCAATGCTCCCCCTTTTTAATTCCATTGGTCCCTTATCAGCCCCAGTCTTCTTGGAGCAAAGCACTATCCAGAAAAGTAGCAGCCACACCCTCCAGAGTCTCGGTAGCTTATAAGACGGGCCCCACCCCAGAAGTATTACGCTACTGATTTTCTTGTGCTTGACAGCTCAACAAAAACACAATATGAGCCTTGCCTCCGAGAAACCTGCAAGGCTAGGAATCTTCTAATTTTCTCTCTTTCTAATTGGTCTAAAAAAGCATGATGTAACTCCTTGGGTTTTGCCACTTGTTATCACCTTCATGTCCACTTATTTCATTCTTTTAGTGGGCTGTTTGCAGCTATTTGTTGGACCTGTACTAGGATTCCTGAAGTGTTTCTTCTCTTTTCTTTTCTTTTCTTTCTTTGTTTTTGTTTTCCCTTTTGGTGGGAACTGGGTTACTTTCTAGAAATGAATTATTTATTTATTAATTTTAACACAATCTAATTTACAATCAAAGCAGTACACATTAAAAACAAGGGGGAAAGAAAAAACTAAAATTAAATTAAAACTAAAACTCAATACTAAAACACTAAACTATTACAGTAAACACTAACGAACTAAAACACTTGACTTCGCCCATGATGGCTGGCTGTTAGCAGCACGATTTGCATTCCTCTCCAGTTTTGCAGGATTTATTATTATCTTTAAGTTTATAAAGATATAGAAGGATTCCACAAGGGCAGAACTGCAGTCTCTTGGATAATCTCCTCACTCAGGAATGAACTGGGAGCTATCAGGTTGAGACACATGCATGGTAATTACAAGGGTCCACACTGCAAGATTCATAAAAGATTCATCAAGATCAGCTACAGAGAAGCTTCTCCAAACAACAATTTACAGTATGAGTAAAAGGACCTGTTACTGCAGTCCAGGCCTACCCAGAGATAGCACTCGATATCGCTTTGATATCAAACCATTCGCCTTTTCTCTGCCACCCCGCTCCATGTGTTTGAGAGGCCTCTGGACAAGCACGTAAACAGGCGCGGCCGATAATTGCTGGACATTCCATTCTCCACCCAGGCAGGCCAGACAGAGCCGGTTTGTCGCTTCAGGGACCTCTCCAGCAAACAACTCATTGCTTATGCGCGATACTAACAAAGGCTCCCTGCCCTAAGCAGGCAGCCTCACAAAGCTGTACTAAGCGTTCCACATTTGCATACTGGCTACACTATTGTTAATTCGACTCTAAGTCAATCATGCTAAATTCTGACCATTCCAAGGCTTTGTCCCGCTCCTAAAACTCATTGTTCTCACTGAGTAAGGTATGGCCTGCAGTCACAATTCACCCTATAAAAACTTCTGATTCCAAGACCCTCCTCGGATTGCTCCGGACTTCCATCCCGCCTTGCTGCCGCTTTGTCCGGCAAGCCATCCCCTCAGTTCCAGTAACTGAGCCCGCTCAATCCGGGATCGCTCCTGAGTTCCAGACCGCCTTGCTGCCGCTTTGTTCAGCGAGCTCCCCTCAGCGAACCACGCTGAGCTTCTTCCCTGCACCCCAACGTCTCTCTCTAGCTCCAGGACTATGAGACAGGTGTCGTATCACCCACTTCCCTCTAAAAATCCCTATTTCAAGTCTAATTAGCTGTATGACTGTGATGTCTTTAATATTTGTCTGTATTTAATAAAGCATCAATTTTATTACTTTAAACCGTCTGACTGCTTGACTGACCTGATCCTGTAGACCAACAGTTCTCAACCTGTGGGTCGCGACTTCTTTGGGGGTCGAACGACCCTTTCACAGGGGTCGCCTAAGACCATCAGAAAACACACAGCCCCTGCTGTTATTTGGCGGCCTCACAGCCAATGGGAGGGCTGTTTCTGAGACCCCGCACTGGGAGGAGGGGAGAGGAGGTAGCTGTTCATCAGGATGAGGAGAGGAGGTAGCTGTTGCACAGGGCGGGGGGTTGTGCCATTGGAGGAGTGCCATACCCTTCTCCTCGCCGCCGCTGCCCCGCCAGCAGCCTTTCTTGCTTGGGCTGCCTCCTCCTCTTGCTCCTCAGCGCAGCAGCCAAGCACAGGCAGGTGGGTGGGCAGGCAGGCGGGCTCTGAAGTAGGTCACGGCAACATCTTTTCCTCCCTCCATGGAGCTGCCAAGGTGAGCGAGCAAGCGCTGGGTAGGAAAGGAGGGTGGCCAAGCCCGTGCCTGGAGCGAGGCCCTGCAGCGGGAACGGGGCAGGGGGCGAGCAGGGACGCTCCGGGCGCTCTGCAAAGGGAGGAGGGATTGCGCTTTGCGCAGAGAGGGGAGAGCCTGGTTGTCACCGCCTCTTGCCGGGCTCACCCCCTCCCTCCCTCCCTCCCTCCCTCCCTTTGGGTTCTCGGTGCCCACAGCACTGTTCGCCGTGGGCCGCTTGTGTTGCCTTTCCTGCCTGTACTTTGGGTGAGTGGCGGAGAGGCAGAAGGAGATGCACCACCCTCCCTCGTGCTGGGTTTGCTATCACGGGAGCACGGGGGGGGCAGCGGTGTTGGGGAGGGCTCTGATCCCCCAGAGGAAGGTCAGCGGGTTGCAGGAGGGGGGAGGTGTTTTGACAGAAGCCTTGTGCGGGGCGGGGGGTGGGAGCGTCCATCTTTCAGGAAAGAGAGCTGCAGGTTGGAGCACCTTCCAAGTAGCCCAGCGCTCTGCGGGGTTTGGCGGGCAGGCTCGGCAGCAGCCCAGCATGGATCTCAGCCCCTTTGGCGGAGGTGGAGAGCTCGTCGTGCTACCCCTGGGATTCCTGGCTGGACCTATATATTTCAGAACAAGGGGGAGACCTCCTTTTCCTAGGAGATGGGCAGTCTTCTCTTTCTCTTTCCAGACTACTTTTGGAAACTTCATGCTTAAGTTTTGCATTGCAGCTACCCTTGCCCTCTTCTCATTTGCCCACCCACCTACCCTCCTACCCAATGGTAGGCCCGCCTTAGGGTCAACCTAAGTCAAGAACAACTTGAAGGCACACACAAGAAGCTTGTGTAGCTCCCCGAGATGTAATTAGAAATAAATATTTCACAATATATAATTACATATTGTTTTTGTGATTAATCATTATGCTTTAATTATGTTCAATTTGTAACAATGAAAATGCATCCTCCATATCAGATATTTACATTACGATTCATAACAGTAGCAAAATTAGAGCTATGAAGTAGCAAGGAAAATAATTTTATGGTTGGAGGTCACCACAACATGAGGAACTGTATTAAAGGGTCGCAGCATTAGGAAGGTTGAGAAGCACTGCTGTAGATGCTGGGTTGCAAGATCCTGCTGAGTTACCCTGCCTCTCACTAGCTTTAGTGAGTGCTCCAGCTAATTTCCCCCAAAGTGTTGTTGTTGTTTGGTTATTTAGGTGTCCCTCCCAGGACCCCCAGAGATCAGAGTAACAGACCTTTGATAGCCCAGGTTGAATAGGGAATCAGACCCCCCTTCCACTTGGCTGAAGATTTATTATGTTCAAGTAAGTACAAACAATTTGCATCATAAATATCTGAAGTCCAATGTATGTGATTTAAGTACTAGTTCCCAAAATACCTGAAATTACCACCCTGGGTATCCCCCTATGAAGCCTTTTACAGGAGAGAGAGACCGCAATTAAATAAATGGATTATGTATAAAGATATTGTAAAAATTCAAGGTGAGGAGATTTTATTGAAAACTAAAGAAGAACTTATCAACAGTGGACTCTCTACCCATTGGTTATTGCAGCGACAACTTGCGGAGAAATTTAAGATAGATCAAAGAATAATAGGAACAAAAACTAGAGAGAATGAGTTTGATAAATTCTTAAAACCAGGAGTTGAACATCTGATAGCTATATAAACATTTACTTAATTTAGAACTAGAAAAAGAAATCATTAAGGAGAATATGATAAAATGGGCGCAGAATATAAGAAGACCAATTGATCTTGAAAATTGGGAAAATTCTTGGAAAATAGTATCTAAAATATTGAAGAGCGCAACTCTAAGAGAAAACTATTATAAAATCTTTCATAGGTGGTACTATACGCCAATACAAATAGCGAAAATGTCCAAATCAAATATAACTAAGTGTTGGAAATGTGAACAGAAAGGAACTCTTTATCATTTATGGTGGACGTGCAGAAAAGCAATAAAATTTTGGACACAAATAATAATATAGTGAATATTTTACAGATCGAATTCCCAATGCTGCCAGAAATATATTTGCTAAACATATATGAATGAATACAACTGTTAAAAAAAAGATCACTCCAAAAGCTATTAACTTATATGATAGTAGCAGCTAGAATGATTTACGCAAGAAAATGGAAGCAAGAGGAAATCCCAGAAGTTGAAGAATGGTTAATAAAATTGTATGATTTAATAGAAGTGGATAAACTAATGGCAATATTATCCCAAAAACCAGTGGAGATAGTTAAGGAAGATTGGGAACCAATTATACCCATTTTTGAAGCAAAGTGGGGAAATCTGGCTCTAAAAGGAATAATGGATTAGATGAGGTTTAAAATTAAATATTGGAGAAATGATACAGCTTAATGGGAGATGATTCATGATTAGTATAATTTAAAAGAATACAAGGATTAAAAGGAAGAACCGGTGGAAGGAAGAAAAATATAAGATATAAGGTACAGGAAGATACAAGAAGAAAAACATAAGAATTATAAGAATAGGTATAAAAAGAGGAGACAGGAAAATAAATATAGTATGAAGATGAAAATAATAAGAGATACTTTAGTATGATAGCTGACAATGAGTGAAATATGGGGATGATAAAGCAAAAGCAAGAAGATTGTAAGCAAGTAGAGTGATCTGAAAACAAATATATATTGATATTGTTGGAAGTTAACAACTAGGGAATAACCAACTAGTACAGGAAAAGAACATAAGGGAAGGATTTTTTTTTTTTTTTAAGGAAAATTAGGGAACCTAGTAGTTTAAGCAACTAAACCCTGTAGGGGGGATTTGTTTAAGAAAGAACACCAGAAATTGGTTAATAAGAGCTGGAAAAATGATATTTTTATAAGAAGACTGTAAGAAAGTTTATTTTTGGATGTTTAAGTTTAACGAATGTATTTGCGGAATTAATTATGCTATGAATACATTTGTTAATAAGTTATTGTTGAGGTTGTTATTCATGTTATTATAATATGTTATTTATAATATGATATGTTGTTGTTTAAAGTATATTAGAGATAATCTGCTTTCTTGAAGAATTTGAGATTGTAAATTCTGACTAAAAAGATATCAAAATTTTTAAAAAAAGGACTAGTTCCCAAAACTAGTGCCAAGAAAGATGGACTGCGTAACACCTAAAAAACTGAAGACTATTTTAAGTAGCAATTTGGATTGGAAATAAGAAGTAGACTCAGCATTTCTTTTGCTCAAATAATTAAAAGGCTTGCATGGAAGACAGATTTTAGAGAAGAGGAAATAAACATTGTCTCTGGTGCCAGAACTCAAGCAATAAAATGTATCATAAAAATGGCCACTAGAAAAATATCCAGGCCAAGGTTGGACAAAACTGAGCATGTACTTATAAAAATTCAAGTTTCAGTATCTGAGATCTCTATCTAGATTTTAGCTAGAGAATAATATAAATTTAGAACAGATGTTTGAACAGAAACTGGACTTGTTAAGATAGAACATTACAGGAAAAAGTCTGCCAAAAAACAGTTTTAAAAGATCATGGGCTCAGTTCAGAACCTCACAGTCACTGCACATAAATACAAATAAGAGATCTATGATGAGTCAAAAGGAATTGCTATTTTATGGCAGGATTTGGAAAAGGGACAAGACAGAATTATAATTATCAATTTAAAATCAAAGGAAACACAAATTAGATTAAGAGCTGCGTGAGAGGAGCTGATTGATTTGAAACAGCCATGTTTTAAAGATCTTACAAGTAGCTCTCCAGAATAGTTTGATAAGTTGACTGAAACAATATATAGGCAAACACTCCAAGAAATGTGATACTTCACACTGAAAAGTATTAGAGATGAAATACTGAGAGTACTTTAAAAAAGAAGCTAAGAATAAATGAAATAATTTTGTTTAAAGAGATTACAGAAAGAATGCTTAAAAAAATGTACAGAACACAGATTTTTAGTGGAGGTGTTCAGAAAGAAAAGACATAACCCTGGATAGTCCCAGAAAGCTTGATACCCACTTAAGCAGGTAATACATATATGATAAATTCTCTGGAGAGAA